>JAQFVV010000417.1:544860-639931 GCA_028023455.1 Epiperipatus broadwayi | reverse complement strand
TTTATTTCTTGCTGAAGCTTTACATTTTCTAGATTTGAGTTGGCTTGGATGCCATGTGCTTCCTCGATCCTTACCAGCCTTTCCATCATCATCATCAGTACCTTTCGATCTTCTCTCATTTCTCTGAGGATCGTTTGTAAAGTGTCTTTTCCCATTTTTGAAAATACGAAAATAAGGTAATAAACAATCAATATAATGAACACTGCAGATCAACTTATAGTACTCTCTGTATGCTTAAAAATATTTTTTTTCTTCAGTAATTTTAACTAGGTCTCTGACTACAGGTCCATTGTCCTAATCTTCACTAGCTGCTTCATATTCTTTCCCCAATCTATGTAATCTGCCTTTTTTTTTTAGTTTACCTACGTTTTCTTGGTTAGCTCTTTATTTTAACTGTTTGAGTGAGACATGTATTCAAAAATATAAAAAAAACATTATTCACTTTCCCTTTGTTCATCTGTTGTGTTCTCCCATGTCTGAAAAAAAACTATATAGTGATATACAATATTATGTATTAGCAGATACAACAACTCATTCTGTATTGAACACACTTGGTTTTTTTTTTTTTTTTTTTTTATGGCGATTGACCCATTACTGTGCTGACAATCAAATTTGCTGACAAATTTATTTATATGGGCACCAGTGAGCAAAATGAGATCAATAGGGCATGTGATATAACCCATTGACCCCCAAACCACATATGATTGACTTAACCTTTAATAAAACCATTGAATTGATGATGAGTAATATTATTTAATAACAGCTAACGCGTTCATGATCTGAGTTTAAATATAGGAGTTTAAATATTACTAAGCATGAGGCTTCACACACACAAAGAAATGTCAAAATTAATTACAAGAACTTTTATTGGTGATATTATTCTAAATCTTGCTAGCATGAAAGTGTGCAAACCATTTAAGCATTTTGCCAACTGCATCTGGCTGCTTGGTGTACACAAAGGGTCTTCACCTGCTTTGAGGTTACTAAAAATACGGAGCGAACATTTAATATATATGCTAGCAAGCAATACTTTGAAATTAAGACTTTTATGATATCATATTGGATATTTTTAATTATAACAACTGAGATAAACATAATTAATTTTGACACAGAAAACATTTCACTTTATTTTTACCCCAATGCTTTGATCTATGGACTCTTACTACTTTGCTAACGATAATTTTTCTTACTGTCACGAACGCGTATAAACAAACGTATAATATATATATATACTGATATAGTACACGTATAATTAATATATATACATATGCATAATTATTTTAACTAACGAATCTTTTACTGAACGAACATTTAAAAAAATAATCTTGAGAACATTTTTATAAGAAAGAATTAGAAAATGATATTTTAATTTATTAAATCATTTCAGTATATATATAACACTTTTTTTTAAAAAAATATCACTCTACAGAAACATTTACTTTATTGGGATTTCAATTAACTGAGTAACTAAAATCACAATTATAATCTCCAGGGCATGTGTGGGGTTTATTAAGTCGAGCCACAATGATTGGGCAGCCAAAAACATAACCATGTACCGGTCGAAACCCACCACCACCGCAAGTCAAATCGGATTCCAACTCAGCTTAACCAAAACTGAATTCAAACCCAACTCAACAGCTCAGATAGCAGAAATCGACGGCACAGTGCTATGCACCAAGAACTAGTTCAACGGCTGGTGAGGACTAGAGACCCTTGCACTGACACGAATATCTAATAATTAATTACTTTGAATACTTTTTAAATCAAATCATATGTATGTTCGGGTTGCCAACACAGATAGCGGGTATGAACATTTAAATAATTATAAAAAGAATGATGAACTAAGAAACCAAGTATGTTAGAACATATTTAATAAGAATAATTTGTTTTGTTTCAATCAAAATATAGAATGCATTAATTACCTCTAGTCTTTAAAAGAATTTATAAATATAATAAGAGTGGCGGTCCTTATCATATGCCAACAAGTATTACACAACATGGGATTCTATGTCTATGCCCCCAACGAGAAATATAAAGGCAGATAAAGGGATTCATTAAGAACGGAAATGATTGTTCTAATTTTATTACGGTGGAATGTGAGATTTATTTTCACATTCGGAAATCTATTCATGAAGAGCAAAACGTATTTTAAGGCATAACTTTAATCTTGATTTGAAACTGATTTAAACTAAATATATTTGAGAATTGGTTCGACTTTAATTTAAATCACTTCATCACGAATTACGAGCACGGAGCTGGTTTTACCGGAACAAAGATGCAATGTTACTGACGAATTACAAGGCAGAGAGTAAAATTGAAAGATGATCGCTAGTCGATGATCGAAGTCCTATGGCGGCTTGCATTTGGCAAGTCTTACGCCCTTTGACTAATGAATCGGAAAGGAAGTACTTTCTTCCTCGAGAAATTTAAATAAAAGAATATGATCACCGACCAGCCTAACGGAGCGGAAGATGGCCCTACGTCAGCAACATTTGATGATGATGACTTGATAGTCATCATTGAAAAATAATACCCATGTAGAATGCTCTATGTGATGACTTGACCAATTAATTAAAGTCAAACGAGCTTTTATCGAACTATTTTAAAACATTTATAAACTATATTAATTATGCCCTAATATCGTGCCCTTCCTGAATATTAATATAAAATAACACAAGTGGAATTAAAATACATTTAACCCTTTATCGACCCTTTTTGCAATAAAAACATTTAAGGTTATAACCGAATAAATATATATTAGTAGAACAAGAAATCAATATTTTAACATTATTTGAATACATATATATATATACTTATAACGTAGATAGGAGCTGGGGACATAGGTGAAACATTGAGCTCATAATTTATTAATAGCTAAAGGTAAGAAAAAAAATAGTAAACATGTATATTTTCCTTTGACTTGATGACTAATAGAACTTATAAATTTAGCTCTAATGGGCGAGAATTACTATTTGAAATTAATGTTATATTATTTGCGTGAGGCAAATGGAATCAAAGGGCTCATCGAGTCGAAAGATTATTGGCGTATAATTTTTAAATACGACATTAATAAAGCACACTAACATATATATATTAAACGAACCGCCAGGTAAGAAAAGAAAAAGTTTAAAGACTAGAGATTTAAAGAATTACGAGATAGATTTACAGTAGCATGAATAAAAGGTTTTATAAAAATTGTTACATTAAAGAATAAAGAGCTCTTAAAAAGAAGGAGTATAAAATAAAGTTCAAACTGGCCAGAAAGTTTAACGTTCATATTACCATTCCGTGCTTGTCCTTAAGTTACTCCTCCAAGTTGTTGAAACGTAGGCATCATTGGTTAACTACTGGAGTAGTATTTTAGTAGCTTTCATTATTTTAGCAGAATGATCGATCCGGGAAACGGTTCAGCAGCTCCAGTGAAGATTCCTCGGGACTTTAGGAACCGTAGCCAGATCCCTGATGTTCTAGCCCTCTATCATGATGAAATACAATTTTTATACACACAGAGTTCACTGCACTACTCTACAACCAAAACTCGTTTTTTTCTTTACTTTTCAGGGCTATATATCTACTGTTCACTGATGCCTCCGGCTAGTGTTCATTTTATTATCAATCTGGTTTTTTTTATAATTAGTTGTTTTCAGAAACATTCCTTCGATAAGGCTTTCAAACTAATTTTTGAATTCCTTTCCTAGTTAGAAAATGAATTCTTAAAGTCTGAAATGATTTTAATTAAAAATTGAATTCTTATCTTTTTTTTTTTTATTAATAAAACTTTATTGTTGTTTTTGAGAATTTGAAAGCCTTTGGAAGGAATGTAGCTTTTAATCGCAAAACTTTACAAATTATTTAAAAGTAAAAAAAACAAGTATTCCCGACGCAATGAAACTTTCGAACAATTATATATATTTAATATTTACAAACATATATACGCACAATCCAGGCAATTTAATATATGTAAATTCATGAACATTTTATCATGAATTTATTTAGAGAATTGATCCAATTTAAACTAAACTAGTTAATTTTACTACGTATTTGAAACAAGTTATTCATTATGGAAATTAGCGTGGATTGAACGTATAAAGCCCCATTGCATCGGAAATTTAAAGTTAGTATTAGGGTAAATAACATGAAGCTAGGATCGAACTCAGATCCGACTGCTTCAATATAAACACATTTTTAATTTTTAATAAGTAACCAAATGCAGTTTATATTGTGTGTGCATACTGCTTTTGTTGAAAAAATTATAAAAAAAACTTTATAGTCTACAATAGACCATATTATTGATAATAAACAAGAAAGTCCATTTATTTATTACTAATTTATATATTTAATAATATTGCTTTTAATTTATTTGTTTATTTTTAAATCTGATATTGTGGGAAAAGCCAACAGGATAGATATTGTGCATTTTAAAGAGATAATTTAAAATGTAAATGTCATAGTTATGAAAGTAAATGTTAAATGAAGGTGAAATAAAAATAGTAAAAAGAATACCCAATATAACTATCCACATTTTAACATTTCTTTCTGTCAACCTCTAGTAGTTGTTTGGTTTATATTTCCAACACCTTATTTATTTTAAGTTTAGAAATAAATAACATACTAGGAAATAATATTTCAACTTTGCAAATATAGAAAAAAAATAGTTAACAGAAATACATTGTCAGACCAACAGCATTTTTCTTATTGGACTATTGCCACATGCAATAAAAACAATAAATTAATAAAATATTTATTATTTGAACTTTATTTGTAACATCCAAATAAATTATTATTAAATCATTATTAGTTCTAAAATTTAAAATTGCATTTATAATTATTAAAAAATTATAGAAATGTACAACTATAGTGTTTATGAAAATGGAGTCAATTGTAATTTTGTTTTTACAATTATAATATTTTTCATGATTTATCTTCTTAAAACAAACTTTTCAAATAAAATCTAAGAATAGTCAAAAATATTTTTATTTTAAAATAAATATTACAAATACTTTGAAAGAGTAATCAGATATTTGTAAAGAAACTATTGAAAATATACAATTTTTCTTTCTAAAATAAAAAAAACTGCTAGCAAGTAATTTGCATATTCTCTCAAAGCCTGAGAGCAAAAAATCTACCAATCAGTCATGTTGTCAGATCATTTTCACTAGTTCTTTGTCCAATAATGATATCATTATGCTTTAAAACTAATAAGTCTATATAATTTTTAAGTCCAGTTTTTGCCTTCAAATCAATGCAAAATTGGAAAACTAATGTTGCAGATAGTTGTAAGAGAGTAAAGTTAAGCTGAAGGCTACCAAGAACTAACAAAATTAACATTAGTTTAGTATAAATTTAAAATGAATAAAAAAAATCCCAAAATATAAAATAAATCGATAAATTTAAGCATAAGTAAAAAAGTGAATTTTAAATACATTGTTAAATGTTTGTTTTTATTATAGATATATCTGGTGATGTACAATTGTTTGTATAACATTAATTATATATTCTCATCATTCTTATTACTATTTTCATGAAATAAAAAGGTATTTTAAATATAAAATTATATAAATAATAAAATAATATATGATTGAACAAATATAAAAATATCTTATGTTAATTCTCTATATTAATATTGCAATTAAATTAATTATCATTGTTATATCAATAGAGACTAATAGTCTTGAGTTTGTGATAATTAAAACAATTAAAATGCCAAAATAGCAAATATTTCTAGAACCTGTTGGTAATTATATTATCTTAATACTAGTTTATAAAATACAATTTTTTAGGTAAAACACTCTTTCACAAACTGTTGATATAAATAAATATTTTAAATAATAGAAGTGCAAAATTATTTTTTCTTCAGTCTATTTGTCTTATCACCATTATATTATAAATAGATATACATATATTCTATGAAATAATTATTTACATATTAAACTAAAGAATTTTTCATCTTTTCACTTTTTAAAAAAATGTAAAATTATCATTCAAAAGCTTTTTTAAAATGATTTTATAGGAATTCCTTTATTTTTATTTTTTTTACATTGAAAAGAAATAATTTCTTTCAACTAGCAACACCCTTTAAATCAATATATAAAAGTAGCATTTATTTGGTATAGAATTAAGCATAAATTTCTAATTCTTTAGTAAATTTAGGATTTTAATCAAATGCCAGTAAAACCTCATTTAAAACTCAAAATTCTTATGGGATAAAATTCAATTAACAATTTAAATGCAATTTGCCTAGTAATCCAGCTTGTGTGCCAATTACTATTAAAAGTGAAATAAAAGGAATTGTTACAAATATGCAAATCTACTAGTATAAAAACATTTTAAAAAAAATATTATTTTATATATGAAAGAGAAATGATATTTAAATATATATCTGTGCATAAAAACTGTAAAAGTAAATGCATCTGATTATCCTATTAAGAAACAAATTTCCAGTTATATTACCTGATAAAGTAAGATTATTTATTCCTTTATCTTATGATCAATTACCACAACTATTTTCAAGTTTACATGTTAAAGAATGTATAAAAATTTGTAGCGTTTTTATTTAACACTCTTTTTTAAATGTGATTTATCTTCAGTTTCTTTGCCTAAGTATATATATTTAATTTGATTGAAATGTATTAATTTATATTTGTTTAAAACAAATAACTATTATTGTTAGTATTGTCTTTGTATTGCAATCTATTAAATTTTCTGGAAAAAATAAGTGTCTCAGTATGTTATTTTATGTTTAATATATTGTAAGCAGTTGGGTTACATGGCACACAACAACATAGTTGGGTGTGTACACACACACACACACACATATATATATATATATATATATATAAATTAAAGGAACAGTAGAAATAAACATGTAGATATTTTCTACATTCCACTTGGAATAATAAGTAAAGGGTTAAATAATTCTGGATTTAAACATAATTTTGTTATAAATAAACATTTAAAAAATGTCTGATAAGTTAATAATGTATTCTGATTTTGAATTTAAAAACAAGCATGTTTTATTTTTGAAATAATGCTTGTATATATTTATTTAATCTATTTTTAAACGTTTTTGTAGATTAAAAAATTCCAAAGAATTAAAGTTAATTGAAATCAACCTTTTCCAATCATATTTTTGATAATACTTTGAACTTGTTTTCAAAGGATTAGACATATTGAAAACAGTCTGTAATGTGTTTTATTACCTAAGCAATCTAGCTATAAAGGGGCTGATAAAAAGATTATTTTTGTTCTTGTTTTAATAATATTAAGAAGCAGCGAGCTAGCAGAGCTAGACAGAGCTCCCATGAAAATATAGCTGATATCAAGACTGGAGTTTTAAATCATGAAGCCTGACTCACTTCTGTATTCACTAACCTGCTTAAATGTGGACAAGACAGCTGCTTGCCTGGAACAATCCTGAACAGAAGGGATCTTATGGCATGCCAACAAATTACCTAAATTATACTTCTCTTGATGATGACAATCCTGGACAATAGGGAGATCACTGCAGATCAATTTACCTGGACTCTACCTATCTCAATGCTGACAAATAAGACCACTCTTTCAAAGACAAACTCACAAGGGAATCCCATGAGTTGATGAAGAAATTGTTAGATGCTGCTGCTGTGTGCATGCAAGGAAACACAGAAAAATGCATGCAAGGAAACACAGAAAAATGCATCACATTGTACATATATAATGTGAGTTGTTTTAAATAATTCATTTTTTAAAAATGACATTCAAAAATAAGATATATAATATAGAATGATTTCATTTAAAGTCATTTGTTGAGAAAATAAAATGACATTTTGAGACTTATATATATAATTAAAATCAACGTGTAATTGTGAGACATATATAGAAAAATATTATTTAAAAATCTATTTTTTTTAAATAACACAAGTAAAATTTTGACTGAATGAATTCATTGATCAAAACAAATCATTTTAGATTAATTTAAAGATAATTCTAAAAGCATTATAATAATTAAGAGTAATCTGATATAAAAAGAACTTTTCTAACCTGTCAAAAATTAACTATACTTTAAAAAAAAAAGAATGCTGAGGTAGAGTTTTATAAACTAATTTTTTTTATTGAAGTACATATATATATATATATGAAAATTTTATGTATATTGAAAATGGAATTAGTAATTATAAAAATTAATGTCATTTAATGTTTTGATAAAATTAAAAGTCTTATGTTAATAATCTGTGCAATTCTATATACATGTTTAAATAAACCTAGCATAGGCATTTGTGTTATTGAAAGTATAAGTTTAAAAGTTTAATCATGTATTATTGTAGGACAATTTAAATATATTCAGAAATTACATGCACACACATGTATTGAAACGGTTACACCTGTTTCACCTATTATCTTTGATAATAGCATATATTTGTTGTACTCAGATGGCGTGTATTTCTTAAATTTTAAAAAAAACTTTGCTTATAATATTGCGAGTATGTGTGTATATAATCGTCCTTACTAATTATAAATATTTATATACGAGCATATTCCATTAGATTTGTTAAAACTGAAATAAACATAACTGTATAATTAATTTATCTATATAGCAGCATAATAAGTTAAATTTATAATATTATTTATTTTTCAATATTCCATTTAAGTCAGTATTCATTTTGAATATTTTCCAAGTTAGATAATTTTCAATTCTTTTGTTTGCTTAAAATTACAAGCAGAAAGTTTTATCAGTTTTAACATTTCATTCTAAAAATAAATATTTGGCTAAAATTTGACCTATTTAAAATTGATAACCAAGACCAATTATAATATTCAGTCAGGCATAAATCTATACAAAATCTATACAAATTGCCTGTGACCATTCTCTTAAAAATATATATCTTTTAAAACTGACATCAATTAAAACAATAGAGCCTTTCCATGTCCAGATTTAGATATACTTAATATTTTACTAACTGGATATTTGGTTAAAGGCTAGTTTGAACTAGTCATCTTGTGATGTGGCATGACTCAAAGTAGGAGGTTACTTCTGTCAAAAATACAGCATCAAAAATACAGCATAAAAAGGGCCCAAAATAGCCACCAAGTCTCTAATCTAACCTCTTCCATCCATCTATCATAATCCGTGATAATTTTTGCTGTTGCTGTGACCAGAGCTGAAGTTAAATAAGACTGTTCCTGCCGTTAAGAAATCTAAATCTAAAAAAAACTACCATCAAAGCTGCTCCAAAGATGACCGTTGGCTAGAAGACACAGAGACAGCCGTTTGCTCTTCCACGAGTGGCTACCGATGACAGAAAACCTCCACCATGCCCATCACTGTAAGAAAGATGTACCTGAGAGACCAGATAGTTCCTGATCAGAGAGATGGAGAAAGCTGCCACCGAGATAAATTCACGAAGTTACATCCAGACTAAAACCTAAGAGAAGCCCAGCCTGACTGAATATAAAGAGAAGCGCAATGAACAAGGCCTTAAAGACTTTCCGGTAAATCCTTTCTACAAAATATTACATTTCCTAACTAAAACATATACTAAATGAAAGCTAGCTAAATAAATCACATAATTTATAATATTTCTAAATGTTCCACTAAAATGTTTATCGTAAAATGGTTTAAATCTTAGAACACACTCAATTCTTGCTTGATCATTAATAACTTTAAGTAGGCATTGATCATTAATAATTTAAATAATCACACACATCTAGTTTCTATAAAACCATACTATAAATTTTTATGTCTAAATTATTATCTTATCGATCATTTTATGCAATTCTTATATTTTAAGTTCATGTTTATTGATTTATGCTGTGTTTTTATCAGAACGGAGTCTGGGGTGTTAATAAATTATTGGGGGGAAGGGAGTGAGCAATTACTTTTATTATATCAATATTGCGATATAAAGAATATAGCTAAGACTCTTTTCTGAATTATATTTGTGATAGAGTGAATCGAACAAATTATTTAAAATCTTTTACTAAAGTTATTTAAAAATGTATATTTGCTTATATTATTTAAAACGCATCTTTTCTCAAATTATTTAAAATCTTTTGATAAACTTATTTAAAGATGTATATTTGCGTATATTATTTAAAACGCATCTTTTCCCAAGTTAATTGAAAATGAAAATGTTTCGCTAAAGTTATTTAAAAGGTATCTTTAGCGTCTATTATTTAAAACGCATCTTTTCTAAATATTATATAAAATGAAAATGTTTACTAAAGTTAGTTAAAACGTATATATTGCATATGCTATTTAAAACACAGATTTTGCCCAAGTTATTTAAGAATTATATTTGCGTAAGTGATTTAAAATATGTATCTTGTCAGTTATTTGAAAAAGTATATTTCACGCAAGCTATTTAGAATATAGATTTGCATTCGTTAGTTAAAACTCATTTTTCATTATTAATAAGATCTATTTTGACGAATTATTTAAGATGTGTAATTTACTTAAACATCAATAATTTGCGTGAGCTATTTTATAACTCACATTTTATTATTTAACAACCAGTTTGCTATAACTTCGTTTAATTAGAGGATAAGTAACTATACAGAAAACCTTAAATCAGATTCTCATTATCGCCTTTAGCGCATAATTTAATAAGCTCATTTATGAACTGACCGGTGGTAGTAGCACTGAAGAAGCTAAGATTTTGGCGTAATTAAATTTATTAAATATTAATTTAGCGTTGCGAATGTATTGCTAATTTGCATAAAAATGCATATCTACTTGCTATGTCTATAATGGCCTATCTCAAGATTGTTCCACGTCCAGGCACGCCTCAAAAGTTTAGGCCACTGCGACAGTTCTTCGTATTTCGTCAAGTCACGCCTCGAAAGTTTAGGCAAATGTGACATTTATTCTTATATAATGAAACCAAAGCGTTTCCAAAGGGCTCATAAGCCAATCTTCTGTTCTTAATAAAAAGGCCTCTTCCATTGTAGCAAGCAGATCGGTTAGGGAACCGTTTACTAGGTAATAAACCCCATAAAGAATGCATTCGAGCTGCACTTATCTGATAGTATAGTTTCTAACACACTAGAATCTGACGTTCCCCTGCCACCACATCTCAGTTCAGTTTCCCTAGAAAGTGACTTCGGCTTTGATCCGACCTAGAATCTGAGTTAATGCGTTTATCTGTATAACAATATTATATCACGCAAATATCTATAATACGATTTTGAATATATTTATAATATAATCTTAAACTTAGTCATTATAATATTTTAAACTTAGCAACAATGATATAATCTTCAACGTATTAGTAATATCTAGCATTTATCCATCAACTCGATTACTCTAGCTAACTATAACCGATTTCAAACATATAAAACATGGCATGAATTACAACATGAAAGGTGACATAAGCTTACTAAGAGTCTATTGCTTTGTAATATCATTTTATACCCTGAGAAAAAACATACTCAATGCTTTGTAATAATATTGTTTTATAACTCTGAGCATGCATTCATTGCTTTGTATTATTATTTATAACCCTGAGAATCCACTCACCTGCGTGTGAGCTAGCTGTACACAACCTACTATGCTTGAGTATTTATTGTTACATTAAATTTATGAAATATAAATTTGTCTCAGTCTCATTGCTTGCTCATTATCTTATGAATCACTAGTTAAGGTATATAATAGAATATGTAATAAGGGGGGAATGTCTCATGTTTTACTGCTTTGCTATTGCTGGAATGCGATCAAAGAGATATCGAGTGTAACCTCAGGCATGTCATTCGCGATGGGTTGACTTGGAAGCATGAGTGAGAGGGTTGAGGTATGATCAGACGTAGGGTAGTACTATCCCGACTTGGTCAGCTTTTGGTTCTCTGGCTTGGACTCTCAGTCTGTTGAGCAAATGTACAAACCTGACCGTTACATAGGTAAATTTTTTTTCCTGGAGTTAGCGACCCAACGTGTGGCTTAGACTAAGTACACAACCCTGAGTAGAGTTATTATATTTTTCGTTCCAAATATCACTGCAGTATGACAAAAATACATATAAATTAAACAAAACAACCCATAATCTAGTATTAAAATTGATAAATAATTGGGTTTGTAAATAATTTAAATAAATTGGTGATTCAGAAAGGGATGAGCAAGAGAATGATCAAGCAAGAAAAATATATATAAATACACAAATGATCAGGCAAAAAAAAGAAATACACGCGTACTGAAAAAAAAAAAAGTTTATTTTAAGGGAGAAACCACAGGTGGCAAGACAGAAGCTGGGTGAGTCTGAAAATTTAATTTCATTATTTGGATGTGCTTATTAATACATATTTAATTATATATTTAGTTATATAAATGTATCAGGTAGCAAATAATAAGGAAATATGGGCAAAGAATAAGGGTGTTTGAGGTAATGATAGGTAGTCAGTTCTGGGGGAGTAGACGGTGAGTCAGCTGTCAGATATAAAAATAAAAGAAGCAGATCAAAAAATAATAGTACTAAGATATATATAGAAAAATAAAAATAAAATGGAAGTTGAAAGAAAAGAGGAGGGAAAAGAGGAACAGGAAGAGCAGATAGGAAATGAAGTAGAAAGTGAAGGTAAAACTTTGAGATCGGGGAGAAGGATAGTAAAAGATAGTAGCAGTATGGATGAGGAAATAGCAGTGAGCAAATATGAGAACTTAGAAGAGAAAAGTGAGCCAAAACCAACACAAGAAAAGAGGCATAGGGAAAAACAGGGAGTAATAGATGAGGAACCAAGCATAAGAACACTGATGAAATTGATGGAGAAGGATAAGGCTGAAAGGAAAGAAAAGGAAAGAAGAGATAGAGAAGAAAAAGAAAAAGATAAGGCTGAAAGGAAAGAAAAGGAAAGAAGAGATAGAGAAGAAAAAGAAAAAGATAAGGCTGAAAGGGAAGAAAAGGAAAAAAGAGGTAGAGAAGAAATCTGTCAATATATAGAGCACATGTTTGACAGCAAGGTAGAACAGAGGTTCCAAACTCTGCAGGAAACAATGGGTAGACTAGTCGTGGAATGTAAAAGGCAAATTGAAGAAACCCAGAGAGAGTGTGAGGGGCTCTTGGAGATGCAAGAAAAACAAATGGAAACTAGCTTGAGAACAGTAAAAGGGGAGTTTCTCACTGTAAGGAATAAGTTGGAAGGACAGGGAGAGCTTTTGCATAAAAAGATACAGGATATAAGACAGGAAACTGAGAAAAAAGTGGAAGGCCTAGAAAGGGCATTAGAAATAGTTCATAGAGGGACAGTGGAAGAAAGAGTAGACATAGTACAAGAGATACAGGTGCTGCAAGAGAGAATGGACAGAGTAGAAAAGGAACAGAAAGTGATAATATGGGTAGAAGATAAAGAGTTACCACCAAAAAGAATAAAGTTAGCTAGTGGAGGCAAGTGGGAAGTCGAGGATAAAATCATAGGAAAAGAAGCCAGAGTGAAAGATAGGGAGCTCCCAGAGACAGAAGTAAAAGAGTGTATAAGCCAAGAGAAAATAGCCGGGGTAGAGAACAGAGAAAGGGTTCAGAGCAATAGGATAACTAGAGGTCTTAAGGGAGAGGTGAACATAGAGAGCACAAGAGAAGGGGTGATATGCATAGATACAATAAGGCAACAGGCATACCTATCTAAATATATACAGGTCAAAACCTTCAGGGGAGAGGTCAGAGAGAGTCCTAGGACACACCTCCAAAGTCTGACTGAATTGTTTAGGTTCCAGCAGGTTGACCCTCAGGACCAAATCATGCTAGCCACCCACTACCTACAAGGGTATGCCCAGTCCTGGTGGGACTGCTATAAAGAAAAGCCTCACACATTTGAGCAGTATGCGACAGTCCTAGTTAGGACTTTCTGGAGTGATGAAAGGCAGGATGGGATTTACCATACAGTACTCAGAGAACACTATGGCTCAGTCACACGGGAAACATACGCAGTTTTTCATGCGCCAGGTTGCATGTCTTAGGTCATTGAATGCGTTTCCATTCTCTGAAACACAAATAATTCGTATAATCCAAAACAATATGCCTGGATACATGCAGCAAATGATGATAGGATGCAGGATACGTACGGTAGAGGAGATGGCTGCTTTCCTAACCACCATAGACCATACTCCCATACACAAAGAACCACCTGATAAGTGTGGAAGGTTAGACCACGTTAGGTATCAAATTGTTAGTCAGGATGGTAGAGGATCTTACCATAAGTTTAGGGATAGACTCCCATATAATAGTATAAAGAAAGGTCCACGGTAACAGAATGTGCAGAAGTGGAAGTTCGCGTGGAGCAAGGTGTAGGGAAATTATATTTAAGTTCTTTTAGTTTAGGGATAATTAATTAGTTTTACATATTTAACCTTATTTATTTATTTGTAATTCATATTTATAACTTATAGTAATAGAAAACTAGCAAATAGTATTAGTATTAGCTTATTTATGCATTTATTCATTCATATTTAATTTATTTATTTTAATTAGAATTTATCTTATTATTAATCAGTTAGTCACATTTGTAATATATATTAATAAAAAGTTAAGCATTAGAATTAGGTTACCTTATTTATTCAATTTATAATCATATAGCATGAAAATAATCAGAAATTGTATTATCTTAGTAAAACAGAGTTATATATTTAATCATTATATTACGTTACTTAATTATATTCAACTATGCTAGAGCAGGGGGGTTGGCGTATTAGCTGCTTGCACGACCAGAAAGGGAAAGGGAAGATTGAAGAAAGTAGACCAGATTAGTAAATATATATATAAAAGTTGTGTGGAATTACTAGAGAAAAGCAGGAGCTAAAAAAAATGAAAAAAAAAAAAAAGAGAAAATAGAGGGAGAAGAAAGGTCTTTTTTTTTTATTTTGTTTTTTTTTTTTGGTCCGGGAATGGATTGCTATGAAACAGTTACACCTGTTTCACCTATTATCTTTGATAATAGCATATATTTGTTGTACTCAGATGGCGTGTATTTCTTAAATTTTAAAAAAAACTTTGCTTATAATATTGCGAGTATGTGCGTATATAATCGTCCTTACTAATTATAAATATTTATATATGAGCATATTCCATTAGATTTGTTAAAACTGAAATAAACATAACTGTATAATTAATTTATCTATATAGCAGCATAATAAGTTAAATTTATAATATTATTTATTTTTCAATATTCCTTCTAAATAATCATTTAAGTCAGTATTCATTTTGAATATTTTCCAAGTTAGATAATTTTCAATTCTTTTGTTTGCTTAAAATTACAAGCAGAAAGTTTTATCAGTTTTAACATTTCATTCTAAAAATAAATATTTGGCTAAAATTTGACCTATTTAAAATTGATAACCAAGACCAATTATAATATTCAGTCAGGCATAAATCTATACAAAATCTATACAAATTGCCTGTGACCATTCTCTTAAAAATATATATCTTTTAAAACTGACGTCAATTAAAACAATAGAGCCTTTCCATGTCCAGATTTAGATATACTTAATATTTTACTAACTGGATATTTGGTTAAAGGCTAGTTTGAACTAGTCATCTTGTGATGTGGCATGACTCAAAGTAGGAGGTTACTTCTGTCAAAAATACAGCATAAAAAGGGGCCCAAAATAGCCACCAAATCTCTAATCTAACCTCTTCCATCCATCTATCACAATCCGTGATAATTTTTGCTGTTGCTGTGACCAAAGCTGAAGTTAAATAAGACTGTTCCTGCCGTTAAGAAATCTAAATCTAAAAAAAACTACCATCAAAGCTGCTCCAAAGATGACCGTTGGCTAGAAGACACAGAGACAGCCGTTTGCTCTTCCACGAGCGGCTACCGATGACAGAAAACCTCCACCATGCCCATCACTGTAAGAAAGATGTACCCGAGAGACCAGATAGTTCCTGATCAGAGAGATGGAGAAAGCTGCCACCGAGATAAATTCACGAAGTTACATCCAGACTAAAACCTAAGAGAAGCCCAGCCTGACTGAATATAAAGAGAAGCGCAATGAACAAGGCCTTAAAGACTTTCCGGTAAATCCTTTCTACAAAATATTACATTTCCTAACTAAAACGTATACTAAATGAAAGCTAGCTAAATAAATCACATAATTTATAATATTTCTAAATGTTCCACTAAAATGTTTATCGTAAAATGGTTTAAATCTTAGAACACACTCAATTCTTGCTTGATCATTAATAACTTTAAGTAGGCGTTGATCATTAATAATTTAAATAATCACACACATCTAGTTTCTATAAAACCATACTATAAATTTTTATGTCTAAATTATTATCTTATCGATCATTTTATGCAATTCTTATATTTTAAGTTCATGTTTATTGATTTATGCTGTGTTTTTATCAGAACGGAGTCTGGTGTGTTAATAAATTATTGGGGGAAGGGAGTGAGCAATTACTTTTATTATATCAATATTGCGATATAAAGAATATAGCTAAGACTCTTTTCTGAATTATATTTGTGATAGAGTGAATCGAACAAATTATTTAAAATCTTTTACTAAAGTTATTTAAAAATGTATATTTGCTTATATTATTTAAAACGCATCTTTTCTCAAATTATTTAAAATCTTTTGATAAACTTATTTAAAGATGTATATTTGCGTATATTATTTAAAATGCATCTTTTCCCAAGTTAATTGAAAATGAAAATGTTTCGCTAAAGTTATTTAAAAGGTATCTTTAGCGTCTATTATTTAAAACGCATCTTTTCTAAATATTATATAAAATGAAAATGTTTACTAAAGTTAGTTAAAACGTATATATTGCATATGCTATTTAAAACACAGATTTTGCCCAAGTTATTTAAGAATTATATTTGCGTAAGTGATTTAAAATATGTATCTTGTCAGTTATTTGAAAAAGTATATTTCACGCAAGCTATTTAGAATATAGATTTGCATTCGTTAGTTAAAACTCATTTTTCATTATTAATAAGATCTATTTTGACGAATTATTTAAGATGTGTAATTTACTTAAACATCAATAATTTGCGTGAGCTATTTTATAACTCACATTTTATTATTTAACAACCAGTTTGCTATAACTTCGTTTAATTAGAGGATAAGTAACTATACAGAAAACCTTAAATCAGATTCTCATTATCGCCTTTAGCGCATAATTTAATAAGCTCATTTATGAACTGACCGGTGGTAGTAGCACTGAAGAAGCTAAGATTTTGGCGTAATTAAATTTATTAAATATTAATTTAGCATTGCGAATGTATTGCTAATTTGCATAAAAATGCATATCTACTTGCTATGTCTATAATGGCCTATCTCAAGATTGTTCCACGTCCAGGCACGCCTCGAAAGTTTAGGCCACTGCGACAGTTCTTCGTATTTCGTCAAGTCACGCCTCGAAAGTTTAGGCAAATGTGACATTTATTCTTATATAACGAAACCAAAGCGTTTCCAAAGGGCTCATAAGCCAATCTTCTGTTCTTAATAAAAAGGCCTCTTCCATTGTAGCAAGCAGATCGGTTAGGGAACCGTTTACTAGGTAATAAACCCCATTAAGAATGCATTCGAGCCGCACTTATCTGATAGTATAGTTTCTAACGCACTAGAATCTGACGTTCCCCTGCCACCACATCTCAGTTCAGTTTTCCTAGAAAGTGACTTCGGCTTTGATCCGACCTAGAATCTGAGTTAATGCGTTTATCTGTATAACAATATTATATCACGCAAATATCTATAATATGATTTTGAATATATTTATAATATAATCTTAAACTTAGTCATTATAATATTTTAAACTTAGCAACAATGATATAATCTTCAACGTATTAGTAATATCTAGCATTTATCCATCAACTCGATTACTCTAGCTAACTATAACCGATTTCAAACATATAAAACATGGCATGAATTACAACATGAAAGGTGACATAAGCTTACTAAGAGTCTATTGCTTTGTAATATTATTTTATACCCTGAGAACACACTGAATGCTTTGTAATAATATTGTTTTATAACTCTGAGCATGCATTCATTGCTTTGTATTATTATTTATAACCCTGAGAATCCACTCACCTGCGTGTGAGCTAGCTGTACACAACCTACTATGCTTGAGTATTTATTGTTATATTAAATTTATGAAATATAAATTTGTCTCAGTCTCATTGCTTGCTCATTATCTTATGAATCACTAGTTAAGGTATATAATAGAATATGTAATAAGGGGGAATGTCTCATGTTTTACTGCTTTGCTATTGCTGGAACGCGATCAAAGAGATATCGAGTGTAACCTCAGGCATGTCATTCGCGATGGGTTGACTTGGAAGCACGAGTGAGAGGGTTGAGGTATGATCAGACGTAGGGTAGTACTATCCCGACTTGGTCAGCTTTTGGTTCTCTGGCTTGGACTCTCAGTCTGTTGAGCAAATGTACAAACCTGACCGTTACAGTATGTGGCATATATATATATATATCAGTGAGTGTCAAATAGGATATATATGTAAAATTTAATTATTTATTATTATTAAATGTCAATTCAAATATATCTATATCTAAATTATACAGCACTATGTATGCATATATATATATATATATATATATATATATATATATATATAATGAGTATCAAATAGAACACATATGTAAAATTTTAATTATTTTTAAATTTTATTAGATGTCAATTGAAATGTATTCCTTGTGTATTATAAAATGCATATCTGTGTGGATATATATATATATGCATTTATGTAAACTTATTATGATCCATTGTAAATCAATGTAATAACTTGAATTCTGTAAATCACATATATGTAAATCACAATGTGATATTTTTTTACTATTGTATGTTAATCAAAATTAAAAGGCTTCTAATTGTAGAGCCATAATTTAAAGACTTTAATAAATTTTTTTATTGTTGTTAACAAACTTGTATTTAATTGTCAAAAATTGTATTGCATCATCTCTTGGTCACCATAATAGTACTTGAGCTTATGTTCTTCTGAGCTAGATTTGTACATAATAGTCTGATATATAAACAGGGATGTATTTAGTGCTTAAGGAACATCCAATGTGATTGATATATCCAGGTTGGTGCATAAGATTATATTCTTTAAAGTCCCTGCACTACATTTTATTTTAGTTTAGTCTTATTAGAAATTAAGTTTATAATGGGCAGTACATTAATGGTATGAAGTCGTCAAAGCATTGGTAATGATCAGCATGTTTTAATTGTCCCAGAATTATTGTTTTTATTATTATATATCCAGATGGATGAGCATTTAGTTGGTGTATCCAAATTAATGTTAAAATAATTGCCCAAGCTGGCAAATGCCAAATAGTTGGCCTGCTCTATAGTAGATCCAGTTCAAATCCATTCACAATATTGACTGTTGATTTATTGTATTGATGTATTATTGATCATTCATGATGATGAATGGTTATTTTGAGTATTACTTACTTTTACTTCTTATTATGCAGGTGAACTTAATTAATTATGCTTATGCTTAAGATATAACTGGCTGATCTCTCAGAGATCTTATGATCTCATGCTATCTTATGATACTTAATATCTATTTGCTTTAATACTTTTATATTTATTTAAAATATTTTGTTAACTGGAGTTGAGGGTGTTTTTCCTTCACCCTATGTTCACCACAGGGACAACCACCCTGGATACCTCCATCCCATTACAATATATAACTTTTTAAAAATGTGCCAAGAATTTTGCCCATCATCTATTGGAAATTGTATGCATATATATAAAGTGTTTTTGGTGCAATGTAATCATCAGTAATCCCTATAATCAAAGTTCAAAATTCATCAGGTATATCTTGGAATAATTTTTATTTTCAATCAAAGCATAGGAGAGTTCTTTTGGGTTCTTGTCTAATAGAAATTCTAGTTAGTCAAAGTAAATTATTCCATTTAATAGAACTCAAATACCAATTTTAATATATGCTACTCCCAATTTTATAATATAATAAGATTAGTATCTTTATACTAAATTGCTACAATATTCTCCAATAAATAATAGTTTACAAAAATATGTATGCATCCAGTTATAATATCACCTTTATTTATTTTAAACAATTAATATATTTGTGCTTTATAATATAACAAACTATCTCAGATATAAATTTTTATCCAAAATAACTACTGCATATAATTAACAAAATAATTGTAATAATCTTCTAATTACTTATTAAATATCTAGCAATACTAAATTAATTAATTTATTAGTATGTAAAAGAGTGCACCTGATTTAAATAATAAAACATTAGATTTACCACAAAGAAAACAATATGTAATTGTACATTCACTTAAACCACTAACCATCACATGATTACCATCTCACACTAGCACATAATTGTTATTAAACAAGGCAAAGCTCTCCATACAGTAGTGCCACCCTGTGCCAATCAGAGTAATCAATGGATGCCAGAAGGCTTGTGCATAAAATCCCTATCTAGTGCCTACTCATCCAATATCCCTAGACTAGTTTCTGGCTTGTGGCCTTCATCAGTGAGGGGCCTTGTATCTGAGAGTATTGCACCTAGATCTTAGGATCTAATGCAACCCTCCAGCAGCTACCATTTATCTCTACTTAACTACAAAACTATGAGAATGAAATTGAAAACATAATAATATTTTACATTCACTTACCAATTCAATTGCTTAATCCCTGGACTGTCTTATAAAGATTTGTTATAAACTATATAGTAAGCCAATACATGACTATTATCTGTCATATATTATTAGCCAATAAGTTTGCATTATAAATTGAATGACAATTAAAGCAAATATATTTGTTTTAAATGAATTTAAATTTATTAACAATAAATATATAAAAAAATGACAATAAACATTAAAAATATATATACTATAATCAAATGTCATGGGACATATAAAATGGATATTTATATATTAAAATTCGCTTATTTAATGTTTAATATATATAATATATTTTATATGCGACAGAAAATGATGTTACATATATATGCATTATTTGAAATACGAGAGTTTTTTTTTCTTGTCATGTGTCATAGCATCAGCCGGGAAGCAACCCCTCTAACCCGGGACAACTGCTTGTAAAGCAGCCGTCGCTGACCTCTCGACCACCAATGCTTGACAAATAAAAGACAGTTAATGACTCTTTTCTCTCGTTTTCATAATAAAATAATTAATTGAAATACAGTATAATAGTCATGAGTTTACTTATTCATTCACTTTTCAAATAAAATACTAGTAAATTATTGCTATGATATAGTTATTTTAGATTTCAATACTTATCAGATGCGTATTCAAAAATAATTTGTAATTAATGAATAAGAGAATATTTTAAATCAAAGTTTTACTCGTTAAAATTTAATCTATAAATGTAAATCTAGATTAATTTTTAACTTTCTTTTATTTCACTCATATAAAAAACAATCAATTATATAGCTTAAGATATAGAAATCAATTACATTTAGAGCAGCGTACACTTAAATACATAAATAAAAGTATGTATATATATTAACATACAACGTGATTCTAATCATTGTCTTCCTATATAGTATTTTAAAATAACACAATAGTTGCAATGGCTTTTCTGTAAGTTATAATTTAACAATACTTATTAGTCTAATCCAAATAAAAATATCATAAGCCATTATCCAAAATAATGTATATTTTGTTAATTCCAGTATATTTCAAGTATTAAATTGTATCCTTCAATTTTCAGGCATTTAACACTATAATAACATCATGAATGAACAGATGCCAATCTTCATCTATGATGGTATGCCATACAAATAAACAGATTTAAATCATGATTTCAAACACTTCATCAATGTTATAAAATTATATCTGCAGTTGAAAATAATTCTTACACACAATATTATGTTGTTAGCTTTTGTATCCTCTTATTAAAATATCTTATTTACCTGATATCCATTTTTAATAAAGAAATATTAAGATGAATTTGAATGCTATGAATTTATTTTCTCATTCCTTTAAGAAATTTTGATAATCCTGTTCAATTTTACTGGTCAAATATAATATTTCCTATTCTATAATTTTTTACAGTTAATAAGTAAATACTTTTAAATCAATTTTAAAAAATTATATGAAAAAGCTTAGGTCGTCATATATATATTTTTTTCCAATATGCCATAGCAGCAACCGAGAGGCGAACCCGCAACAAACGTCTGTAAGTAACTGCTTGCTTGCAAGGCGGCTGTACTGACCTCTCGGCTAACAACACATGACTAGGTTTTCATATATGAAAGTCAAAACGTCAGAGAGAGAGAGAGAGTTCAAATTGTTCAGTAAATTTTACAATCTTGTATAACTGACGTCATTAAAACCAAAAAAAAAAAAAACATTCTTTTATAACTCTATTACCAAAATTACTCTACATTTCACATTTAAAAATACTTTTACAACAATAATAAAAATGAAAGACAATAAATTTTTTTTTCATAATTATTATATATAGCATAACAACAAACGCATTTAAGATATCAAATATTCGTGCATATTGTTTATAATCTATTTTTATAAATGCAATACCCAAAACACACATATACAATATAATAATAACAATTTTATTAAAAAACATAAACTTTAGTATTTCTATATGCATTTGAAATGAATAAAATTAATTTACAATTTTATTTTGCAAAAATAATAATGTATTTTTGGCCTTAATATTTCATAGTCATAGTAACCTACTCCACTGCTCTTGGCTAATAAATTCTTTATTAAAAATCAACTAAGAATAATATATATATATATATATACTAACATTAATATATATATATATATATACTTGACATTCCATCACATATTGAATTTACACCAAATTTCAGCTGGCATAATATCTATAAAACAAAAAAGATTATTGGATAATACCAATAAATATAGAAACATTATCATAAAGAAAAAATATATTTTTATCTTTTTAGCAAAATTTTATTAAAAGTGAAATTAGAAAAAAAAATCTATCTATAATTCATTACTATATCTGTAAATAATTTGTTTTTTTCTTTCTTTCTAATGTGTAAAAATTTATAAATAAAAAAAAAACATACAGTCTAACTATGGAGGTTCTGATTGTGGTTTAGATTACCAAGCAATCTTTGAATACTCATATAAATCATTTCTGAATTCTGATATGTTTGCAAAATTGTTGACAATTTGATATTTCTTTTGCAAAGTAGAATATAAGCTAGAAATTGCAATCGTGTACATTTTTCTACTTTGATGAATCTTTTTGCTGATTTGGAGAATTATTAATAGATAAACATAAGATGCTATCCTTAAGATACCACTCTAAAACATTGCAGATAATCCAAGAATAAAAGATCCTAGGAGTTCTTCACATATCTACTCATAATTTCTTTACCAATTATCATATCCTTTCATTAGTGTTAAAATTTTGAAGGTGTGTCACAAGGTCTGGCATATAATTTCTTTTCTCAGATATCTCTCTTGTAGGGAGAAATTAAAAAAAATGACAGTCAGAGTACCCGCTAGAGCTGAAAGCAGGATGAATAAATAACCCAAGACCTTTTCATCTTTATATAATTTCACGAGATAACACATTTGTAATATAATTTTATTTTTTTTAGCCATATGCAGAGTTGAAAAATTAATTTGATTATTTATCATCTCCATACATCACCCAATCTTAAATCTAATTAATTAGTAATTGTTAAATAACATTAACCAAAATAGATTTAATTAAAACTTTGATTTTAAATCTTTGATAATGAACTTTAATTAGTCTGTTTTTAATCCAAAACAAGTTTAATTAATGAAAACAAAACCTATTTAACATTTATTTAGACTTTATAATTGAATTTAGACTTTTCTATTGTTTAAATTAATGTTGAAAATTTAAATTTTTATAAACATTCAAACATGCATGCACAAGTAATTTAATATGTCTCTGTTAGTAGATATGCATAAATGTAAAAAATAGAGCTTTACATTATTATTATTAAGTTTAACAAAAGTTATATGTATAATTATAAAAACCACACTCTAGATCTTTCCAATGTAATTAACTTTATATTATTTGTTGCCCTTTCTCCTTTCTCTGCTTGATTTTGGAAATTAATTGAAACTGCCAATGAAGTGTCGACTGCAGTATATATATATATATTATAAATAATGTTATATTGCATATTTAAAATTTAAAATTTATATTGATACAAAATATTACATTCTAAATAATATATACAAACACTTTAAAACACTGATTGAAGAAGCTGTTAATAGCAAATAATCAAAATAAATTAATCCAGGCTAAGCACTTTCAAGGTGTTATCCCACATAATCATAGACAAAATAATAATTACTTTCGTGATATTATTAGATGGTAACATATGCAAATGTATATGTAAATTAATCAGTTTGTCCATTTTCTGGAGATAGCGAAGCATGTGTTACAACTATTAATTGTTTTATTGTTATTGATGATAAAATACACTTCTTTTATCTTCATTTTGCAGTCATTAGCTTCGGTGCACATAATTTTGGGGTTGGAACGTTCAAACATATGACCAGCCTGCTTCTCATGTTCAAGGAAAATAAGAGAAAGAGAAAAAGAAAAGAATGAATATGACACTCAGTAAAATAATTGTATAGTGTGTTTTATTTGATTTGCTCTCAAGTAAAATTAGGACAGAATCTGCCAACTAAAAACATAAAACAGAGAAAATTGGGAGAGCATAAAAAGTTATTTTGCTGATCTCTAAAATTAATATCAGAATTAAAATAAATAAATAAATACATTATAATAAAGTAATACTATTTAAAATTATATATAGAATATCGTAATAAAATATAACTATTTCTTTGTAATGTTTGGGGAAAAAAATTGAGAATAACTGTAAAATTATAAATATAGTAAAATATTATATGTTTTAAACAATTCAAATCAAAACAACCCTCTCCATATAGTAGTGCCATCTTGTGCTAACAAGAGCAATCAATGGATGCCAGAAGGCTTGTGCATAAAATCCCTATCTAGTGCCTACTCATCCAATATCCCCAGACTAGTTTCTGGCTTGTGGCCTTCATCAGTGAGGAGCCTTGGATCTGAGAGCACTGCACCTAGATCTTAGGATCTAATGCAACCCTCCAGCACCCACCTTTTAACTCTATTTAACTACAAAACTATGAGAATGAAATTGAAAACACTATTAATATTTTCAATCCAAGCTCAATAGCTTATATAGTCATATGGGTCTGAACTCAATTCAGTACCCATACATTTTGGTGTCTTTGGCTCTTTAACAACCATAGCCACCACTATCCTATTAGGCAGAATTGGTGTTAAACCACTAAACATCACATGATCACTATCTCATACTAGCACAATAATTGTTATTAAACAATTCAAATCAAAACAACACTCTCCATATAGTAGTGCCATCTTAGGCACTAGATAGGGATTTTATGCACAAGCCTTCTGGCATCCATTGATTGCTCTTGTTAGCACAAGATGGCACTACTATATGGAGAATGTTGTTTTGATTTGAATTGTTTAATAACAATTATTGTGCTAGTATGAGATAGTGATCATGTGATTATATGTTTTGATAAATAATTTTATATTTAAAGTTAAAAATGTAATAATTAGTAATTTAAATTGATAAAAAACATAATTATCCTAATGAAAAAAGGAATTCATGTCAATAGTTGAAAAAAATTAAGTAATAGTTAAAAAACATAATTAGTTTATATATATATAGCTAAATGAAGAAAATCATTAAAAGATAAACCTAAAATAAATAGAAATATATATTAAAAAATGAAAGTAATAAAGGTATAAAATGTTAATTAAAGACAACATAGAAATTTAGAAAAAGGTATTTTCTGTTTGATTTAATTATATAATTGTAGGAAACATATAAACATCATGAAGTACTAATTATTTGCATACTGAATCGAAGTTGATTGTATACATGACTGGAATTAGCAAAAACACTAAACCTAAATTGCAGTAAATTGTGGAAAACAATGAATATCCGGGTGTATACTCTGAAGTAGAAGATGAAGTTCTTGCAATATATAGTTCAAATCTATCAGGATGATTAGAAACCTAACATGCATGATTATTGACTTATTGAAGGATATAGTTTTACACCATGCCAATATAGCAAAGTGTAGCCCTGTGTATAGTTACTTTCTTTCCATGGTGCATTCAATCTTGTCCTCCAAGTATAAATTAATAAAACAAAATTTGGGTAAAGAAAAGTAACCTGAATGAAAAAAAAAAGGTTACCAAAAAGAAAATCTTCAGATCCCACAGATTCTACATGACTAAAAAGAAAGGAAATTTTATGTATGCATAATATTAACAAAAAAGTAATGTGCAAATATACAGTTCCAATTCTTGGAATTCTAGGTGAGGCCATGTTATGTTATATAGCAAAGTTTTAAAAGTTTATTTGCAGCTGCTTTCGTTAGATTAAATTAGCATGTTGTGAATGAAATGTGTATTTAAATAATTTATATATTATTATTTATTATTTTTTTATAATCTTTTAAATATTAATATTTTAGAATTTTGAACTCACTAACTTGAGTGGAGATGGTAAGAAAATGTTTTTCTCAACAGTTTTTTCCCCTTAAGATTTTCTCCCAAGTTTAACTCATCCACAATTCATTGCTTTATTGATATACATTTTAAAATCATATATTGATATGGATTGTTATTTAAAATTGGTTATTGGTGTTAGTTATATATTTTGTTAACATACATCAAATTGTAATATGACAGATAGTTAAAAAAATTAAAGGGTAAAATTTTATTTTATTTATAAAATAAATATTGACAGGCGCTGGCTGTACTTTATTAATTAGTAGGTTCAAATTACATATATTGGATTATAATACTTATTTGTATGTGTGTTTATATTTTGATCCAGTTACTAGTTTTATTAAATTATTTATTTTTATTAGTTTATTATTCATCATGTTAGTATACATCTGGGGTATTTACATATAGGTAATATTAGTATTTTTATATTTTTGTCATGTTAAAATTAAAAGTCACTTCCATTCAAATGAGTTTAAATAGTAAAGGAAATAATAGACTTATAATGAAATTGTGTATTTGATATTAACTGCAATATGTCATGACAATGATTCAGTATTATGATTGTTAGATTTTTCTGATGACTTAATCATCAATTATAAATTCATGCCATCATCATCAATTACTATTCTTTGGGGTTGATCTAAAGTAATGATGATATGAGAGATTAATCTGTAATATTTGTCTTTAAAATAATATTATTTTGCATTTGCTGCATTGCAGTAAACTCAAATATATTTTAATCTTTATTTGATAATGGAAATTTCATCATCATTATCTATTTCATTACATTTGCTTTCCTAATATGAGTCATAATTATTATTTGGCTTTGGCTGATTATTGTTTATATATCTTCAATTTTAATTTCAGTATAAATTTGAGAACAAAATTTATATTTAGAATTACATACTACTTGAAAACAATTGCCAAACTTCATGAATACTTAACAGCCAATACTTATTTTAATGTTTATAACAAACAAGTTATATTGTATCGGCTGCTTTAATTGATTTGTCTATAAAAGTTAACTACAAATATATTAATAGAAGCATGGTAGAACTATGAACAAAGTGCATATCAAATAAGAGTAATAGAAAAGTATTTGGGTGTCAAAAAACTAAACATTTATTCTTGTAAATTAAAAATAAGCAATTTATCTAGAAAATGAATAATTCATTCATTTAATTTAATAAATGTCTGCAAATAACATGCAATATTGATTTAATTATGCATTCATTTGAAAACAAATTATGTATTAGATTATAAACATTAGCCAACAAAAATATATACATGTATGCATATAAAATAGTTCAGTTAATTCTTTGCCTTACATAATATAGATGCTACTAGAGTTGAGAACTGCCTTTGTTTTAGTCTATATACATATAGAGTGAGATGGATTGGTCTCATACCACACAACATAAAATATATGTGTGTATATATATAAACACAAACAAAATTTAAGTAAAATAATCAGCAGTAACTGATTAATGTAATAATATTTTTTGATATTTTTAAAGTACTACAGATTACTTAAAATTAAATATAAAAAAATTACTTACCACATATATTTTAATTAATTTCTAATTGTGACGTATATATAAAAGATGTTTGATGTAATGAAAAATATTTATGTCTAAACTAGTATATTTTTACTTTATAATGCATATCAATTATAAAGTTAATAATCTGTTTTCATCTAAAGAAATAACAAATAATGTTTTATTAATTAAATCTGTTTTCATCTAAAGAAATACCAAATAATGTTTTATTAATTAAAACTTACTTGAGTTTTGACAAAAGTAAATTAAAAATAGAATAATGATAATTTAATTCTTATCTTGTTTTTATTGATCTCCTGCTTATAAATTCAATTATATCAATTATAAATAGTGGGTTCAGTTTAACAGAGAGTGAGCATGTAAAAATTCCGTTTTAAAGGTAGAGCAAATACTGCTAGTCTCCACATTGGTCAAGTTTGAACTCTCAAAAGATATAATGGGGCAGATTCTCCATGATTTCATAGTCCAATATGTGGTAAAAAGATATCACTTACCACAGTTGAAGTCCAGAAGTCAAAAAAGCTAAACTAAGTTGAAAACTGTTTCATATTAAATGAATAAAGTTTTCAGAATTTAGATGCTTAATCATCATCATCAACAACCATTATCAATCACTGCAGGATGAAGGTATCTCCAAGTTCATCTTCTCTGATCTCTAGCATCTCCTCCCCACAACACCCCTGCACACTTTCTTATTTCATCCATCCATCTCACATATAGTCTCTTTCTGGGTCTTTCACAATCTTTTGGAATCCGGTTTAAGATTTCAATTGTCCATCTATTATCATCTCTTCTAGCAACATGTCCAGCCTAACTCCACTGCAGTCTTTTAGTTTTTTCAATGAGGTCAGTAACATCTGTTTGTTCTCTTACCCATATATTGCATTTTTGATCTCTTCTTGTTACTCCCAACATAAATCTCTCCATACTTCTTCGAGTGGTCTAAAATTTGGGTATTGCTCTTCTATGAAGTGCCCAAGTCCCAGATCCATAAGTAAGAACTGGTAAAACACATTTATTAAAAGACTTCCTTTTCAAACACATAGGCATATTTCCTCTTAGTATCAAGTTATTTAGATGCTTAATAATAATAATTTATAATATATTTATTATATATGCATTTTATTGATATAAGTGTCACTCTAAATAATATTGACTAACATTTTAATAATCTAACTGTAACCATGTTAGAATATTTATAACATTAATAAAAACATTTACCTCTTTAGTCCATTTTAACTACTTTTTAATGAAGAATTTTCAATTACAGACAACCAACTTCAAAATTAGAATTTTTATTTTTGTGTATAATAGAGTAAATAAATCATTTTTCATTCATAACTAAGTAATTTATTTTATTCATTTATTACAAACAAGCCAGAGGAACGTTTTCTATATACAAGTCCTTATAACAGAATAACATGTTATAAACATAATTTTAAATAAACAGATTAACAAAATAACCATTGGAAAGAGTTTTTTTATTAAATATATCACCCTATTTTTATACTAATTCTAGACAAGATAGTTTATAAAGTAATATAAATGCATTTTTTAAATAAAAGAAAACTACGGCTATACATGGTAATGCTTTTCTTATAGAATTAGTGATATTATTCTCTTTCTATAAAAAAAAATAGATGCACATATTTATTTTAAAAATATATCAATTTTATGTACCCATGAGATAATTATCTATATAATTTGTGTTGAGATTAAAATGTTTATCTTAAAACATAATTTATATACTATTTTATATATTATTAAAAGATGATTTGTTTCTTCAAGTAGTGTAATCTCATATATAAAATTTATTAGTGATTAAATTTGTTAAACACTTGACTAAAATTATGAAACCATATAACATCAATGGAATTAATTGCTACAATTATTTTAGCAGTTCAAAAATATTAATAATATATCTGATTATTAAAATAATAACAGTAAAAGAAAATAAATAAATAGCCTTTAAACAAGTTATTAAAAGACAAAAGTCTCTTCAACAGTCTTCTCTTATAAAAAAAAAAAAATATTGGAAAAGTCATTCATAGCCCATTGAAGAAGACTTAAGTGCTTCGATATTTTTTTTATCCTTTAGCTAAGAATAACTAGACACTCTTTTAACAATCAATACTGATAATTATCTGGGTGACTTATTGAACATCCTACTAAAAAAATATTCGTCCTGATTCAAACCTGAAAACATTTTCAAATTTCATCTAGTCTAAATCCAAGATGTGAAAGATAACTACTACTAAAGCAAAATGCTATTTTTAATAGTGACTATAACACCAAATTAGTACTCAGTCTATCAATTTTGTTCAGATTATTATTTTTTATATAATGATATGGTAGGAAAATACAAGAGACTTTTCAATGAATCACACTGTCACATTGAGAAAACTTTGAAAAAGATTTATTACTAGTGTGACGATTTCAACATAAAAGTTCCTGAAAAAAAGTCAAACAAAGTCGAGATAAAAGTGAGCTATCTTTTATCCTATCAAACAATTGATCATATCATGAAAAGGAATAAATTTAAAAGTTTTAGAATAAAAGCAAACGAATAAGGGTTAAGTAATTGTCAACGAAATAGTATAGCATTTTACTTTTAATTTAATTTTTGAAGATTTTAAAATTTTAAATTAATTCAAATGAAAGTCAAGTCGATTTGAATATTTGCGTGAATTATGCCTATTAAATGCAAAAGAGCAAAAGTATTCACAAAAGTCTATTTTCTATCTTCATGTAAACAACAATTTCAAACTTAATAAAGCAGACATGATAACGGAGGTGAACAGTTGGCTGCCTTTAAAATCGCTTTCCTATCTGGGACAAAGCCATAATTACTTTATAATTATTCATTAACCTCTACAACTTCATCTCCAGTTCTTTTTTAAATGGTAATCAATATTCAAATCTTCTAGTTCACCATAAATAACTTTTTCATGAGGAGTGTCAAAGGCAAATTTTAAATATATATTTATTGATTTAGGAGAGAAGATCTAATAACTTTAGCAAGCATTAAATAAAAAAAAAATACCTTGATCACGAATTAAAATGAAAATAGTAAGAAATTAAATGCATAATCGACAAGATATATAATAGTATTAGACTTTTTTTTATTGAATTAAAAAAAAAACCGATTTCAATAATATGTAATCTGAACAGTGTTTATATATATATAGGAAAGCAGAGAAAATCGCCTTAAAGTTGTCCAATACAAAAGCAAAAGATTATTTTATAGTCTTCAAAGAGGGAACATAATGAGAAAAACAAATGCTGACTAGGTTACCAATTGGAGATGATAAGGGTTCGAATGTTTTCCCATTCCCGTTTTTATTTTTTAATTATCCTAGATCAGGGGTGGCAAACCATTTTGATAAGTAGATCAAAATCAAATGGTTTTTTTTTTAATTTTTAAACCGAGCTGTAAGTTCATTATTATACGAATAATCAAAAAATTAAAGGATTCATACAAATATGATTTTATTTAGATTAAAAGCACAACTATTATTTACAATTATATAATGATTGTAAGAAATAATAACGAAAATAAATTTCGCATTATGTATATTTAAAGCAAAATTTGTTGTAATTTATTTTCAGATAATGTATATTTGGTTTATATTTAGAGTTAATTAATTTTGCATATGCAGTAGACAATTCCTTGCTAAGTCTGTTTTTTTCAACTGATTTTATAAAATTCATAGTCAAAAATAATTGTTCCAAGCATTTAACACTGTTAAAACAGCATTTGCCAGTTTTTCATTGCATCAAATCCCCTTAGTAAATAGTCCCATTCCTTCAATATAATATTTCATTTCTTTCTTCTATTGTTTCATTCTCACTGTCAATATTTTTTTCAGAAATTTGTTTTTTTACCTCTGTAGTTAAACATTCAAATTTGTTTTTTCATATAAAATTGCTTTGGAATTATGCTAATTCCAATTTTAAATTATCATAATTATTCATATGAAAGAAATTAATTCTAATTTTTTTGTCAAGCATTGGTAGGCTAGCGGTTAGCGTACGTTCCAAGCAGTTGCCCCGGGTTCGCTTCCCGGTCAATGCTTTGACATATAAAAAAAAAAATTCTAGTTCTTAAATTTGATTTTATGTGGATACAAAATAAACTGCACTAAATGTTTAATTTGATTAAATCTCTTTAGAAAATCTTTTTTTATTATTATATTATTGATATTATTTTCAATAATTATCTATACTTAAAAATGTTTTTGTAAGCATCGAAAACTTTTCACTATTTTCATTTTCAAATCATTTTTACATATATTAAGTTTTGTCATAAATATTTTAATACTTTCAATAAAATTTAATATAACTTGATTACATCTTTTATTGAAATGCTAAGTAATATCACATAAACAATTTAATAAATAAGAGATTCGAACTCAGACTTTCACACGACCCTCAGATCTCCATGCCATCTCATATTGCTGACCCACCTGATTATACATATGTTGAAAAGTTAAATAATTACCAATAGATGTATTTCATGCTAAACCAGCAATCATCACTTGGTCCAGATTACTATCTCCACACATATACAATCAGTGCTCAGCTTTATATTAAGATAACCAATCTTTATACTTTAATGGACAGACTTCAAACTACTCCAATCCACAACTCTTCAGCAATCCATTTTATTGAAAATCTGATAATGAAATGTTCAAAGCCCACATTAGTGCCAAGGTGGCCATCCTACCCATGTTGACCGTTTAGTCATTCTGACCCCTCATGTACTGGAGAATAATCCATTTACATATATATGCGAGGAATGGGCAGACCTTTAATGTACTATGTTTTTTAATATGTAAATTAATACACTGTAAGACTTACACACACCTGCACATATATAATGTAATATATAAGGGCTTCACATTCAGACTTTCACACAACCCTCAGTTCTCCATGCCATTTCATATTGCTAACCCATCTGATCATACACATGTTGAAAATATAAATAATCACCAATATGTGTATTTCATGCTAAACCAGCAATCATCAGTTGGTCCAGATTACTATCTCCATACATATATACAATTAGTGCTCAGCTTTATATTAAGACAGCCAATCTTCATACTTTATGGGACAGATTTCAAACTACTCCAATCTACAACTCTTCAACCATCCATTTCATTGAAAATCTGATGATGGAACATGACTATTTATATTTTCAACATGTGTATAATCAGATGGGTCAGCAATAAGAGATGGCATGGAATGTCAAAGTCTGAGTTCGAATCCTTTATATATTACATTATATATGTGCAGGTGTGTGTAAGCCTGTACAGTTTATTAATTTACATAGACAATTTAAGTTACTTAACAATTCTATATTTGATATTTTATTATAAACATTATCTGTTTTTTGCAAAAAGAGTTTTATTTCTTCTGATAAATTTACAAACTGATTTAAAACTTGACAATGACTGATTCATCAAATATTCTAATACATTAAAACTCCAGAATGTTAAGATTCAATTTCTTATAATAACTGGGCAAATTCTTACTTATGAAGAGTGTTTGCATTTATAAAATTGACAAGTTTTGTCACAAGTGTATTATTTTTGAAAATGATTTTCAATCCTTATTCCCACATAGAATTTCTTGCAGAATGAGACAATGAAATTCAATTAAAGAATGACTGATATTTTGTTTAAGTTGTTGAATAATAACATTTCCTCTAATCATACTCAGATGTCCATCAGTTGTTACAAAACCTATTTTCTTCAAATCAACATCCACTTTTGTAAATGTACAGTTGCATTTCTTAAAAATGAGCAGAATGATAGTTTTTCCAACTAAAGTTATTAATTTTATTAATTCTACCCTTATTACATTTCCAGATTTATTTTTTGCAAGATCTGCCCATTGTGCTGTCTGTAGAAAAAAGAATTTTTTTTCTAATGATAATATTCTATCTTTCATTGTACTGTGATGTTAAGTGATATTTTTTTCTGGTTAATTTATTTTTAAAACTGCTTTAGTTTTGGTTTTATACCAAATTTTTGGAATAATTTCTATAGCAATAGTGCTGCTGATGGCTTGGCTTTAAATCAGAACTTTGAAACATATGTTATTTGCTCCTGGGACTCTTATTGATTTAAAATTATCTAGGACAAGCTCAATTTCACCAATTACTTGTTTTATTGAACTGATATTAGAAAAAACATTATGAAAGAGAAATTTTCAATTCTATTCTAATGATGATTTCTCTCATTTTATCATCTTAGATTTAAAAGTCTGATACGTAAAATTGGCAATCCCATTAATAGTGACAGCAGTAATTTTTTTAGTTATTTTTACTTCCCTTAAATTATGTAAAAATAAACAGAATTTATAATCAGATCTTGTAAAGTTTTGATTTTCCATAATCTTTCTCTATTTTTCTGGCATTATCCAATAAATTTTCAAAATTTTCAGCAATTTCTGGATATTTGGTGGATAAAAATTGGATTTGAAGAACACTATTTATTTTGATCAAACATAAATCATTGCTTTCAATAGCCATGAAAAATAGATGTTTTGGTGTTTAATGTTATGAGTTTGTTAAATCTATCATAATTTTTGAATGCAAGTATAAATTATATACTTGGAGTATAGATGTAATTATAGGGGATTTGGGCATTTCATCATCAGATTTGCAATAGTCTAGATAAAGTTTGAAAATTTGTACTTTGTTAAGGTTGTCTATGAACAAATAATCTAACACCATAAGTCCAACAGGTAATAAGAACCATTTTTGTCAAAACAAGCATACATCAGAGATTGTTTCTGCTTTTATTTATCTAAATAGATTATTTGTTCCATGCTTGTAATCACAAAGTAAATTCATGTTGATTAAATCTATCCATTTTAAAACTTGCTAATCTGCCTGAAGGACTACTATGAGAGAAGTATAAGATGGTTTGGAAAATGAAGTATGGCTAGTTTGTGTTGGGAGGCCTATAAATGTTGCATATAGAAAAAATATCAATCTGAATAACAATTGCAAGGTTAGTTTATTGTCAGCAACACTTTCTTAATAAATATTAATTTAATTTAGCGTAATGCCTATAAAGTTTTCAACTGCTAGTAATTAAATAATTTTCTTCCTAACTTGTTTGATAAATATTAATATTTTCAGATATTAATCATGTGAATGGCAAAAAAACATAAGCCAAATGAATGAAGTTTTATCATTCAGAATGATTTGTCAAATTTGGGGTTTTTGGTATAACTTTTCCATAAATTGTAATAAAAATGTGACATCTCATAGTTACAATGTAAAATGATATTTTGGAAAAAAAATTTTTTTAACAGAAAAAGAGAAGAAAGAATATTTATCTCAAAAATTAAAAAGAGCATTTGAGACATTTGTTGTTTCTAAAAATAACATTACAGCTGCTGGTTTTTATGTTGCACACTGTATCACATGACTGAAAAACTTCTTTCAGAAAGAGTGCTTTTAAAAGGAGCATTTTTTGGATGTAGTATTATATCTTTCACTAATTTTAAAGAAAAAGACAAACATAACCATGTAAAGAAATTGTCACAATTTTTTTAAAATTACATTAGCTAAAAAATGTTCTAATAGGTGAGAACCTTGCACCTATAGAGTAGGATAAGTATACATCAGACAGAAATCATTTTTAACAAATTTTACTTTAAGTAATTCATATTAAAAGACTCAAAGTAGATAAAAAACTGTCACTATCTTTATTGATCTAATGTCAGATTCTAATTCTGTTTGGAAAAATAGTTTTTAAAAATTCTCTTATTTGATAAAATGTTCTCCAGTAAAAAATTCAAGTGACACTAAACGATGATTAATTGTAGTTGATATAAAATTTTACAGAGTAGACTACAATAGGGTTCAGTTCTTTCACTTACTTTCTTTAATATATTCATTAGTGACCTTCCCAAAACCAGAATTCAGGAAATTTATTTATAATAATAATAATATAATTTTGATTTTCCTCAAAAAGATCTTTCCTGAAATAGAAAAGTTTCTCAATAAGAATAAGAAAAGATTGGAAATCTTTTTCAAATATGGGAGCCTTATTCCAAATCCAATAAAGAATGTGTACTCAAGTTTTTATCTAAAGATTGATCACATCTTGTAATCTGAACACCTTTTGTAATAAAGACCAGAACAAACTCATTGCCATGTTACTTAGAACTTTGAATCATAGATTAACTTATTTTCATCATTTATCTAAAGGTAAATTAAAATTAATTTGAAGGAATAACTTTTTAGAAAAACAGGCTGGCATATATGAAATGTTCAGAACACTCATCTCTCATAATGTATTACTAATAATGTTTTAAGTCTTGCAGTAATGGATTTCAGTACAATATAAATATTCTCAATAGTGCTACAAAAATATAAAATAATTTCATCATATCCAATGCTGTCACAGTACTGCATATAAACAACAGAAATTTTTGCAACACATTCATTTCATTAGGCAAACATTATGCCATTGGATGAATTTAGATAATAAACATATGCAAGCATGTAGAAAACACATTAGTACCAATGCTTATATATATATTCAATTTGAGGTATGCAAATTTTCACATTCAGCTTTAAATTTAAATATTTGTAATAAATTAATGAAATATTTGTTGTTGTTTTTTTGTATTAAGATATAAACAATAGGTTATTTCTTAGTAATTTTAAAAAAATACAATCATAATCCACTACTGGGATTGTTAAAAATAATCATTCACTTACTATTCTTATGTAGCTTTGGTGAGAAAAAGATGGAGGGAAATGTGATTGGTTAGGCAAATAATATTTCAGGCTGCAGAAAATGCAAAAGGCAAATTTAACAGGACTAAAAACAAATACTAAAAAGATCAAAGTAATTTTCAATATTCATTTAAAATTAAATGTAAAGAATAGTGATAATAAAAATGAATTAGGAATTGATCACATACATTATGGTTAAATTATTAATACAGAAGTAAAAATATTGGATAGAAATTGATGGATTTAGATTAGAATAGCATAACAATGACAAAAGTTATTCTTGAAAAAGAATTATTAATAAATAATTTTGTTAGTGCTAACTTATGTGTCTGGCTGGCACTTTGGCATTTATTTGATATAAAAACAGAGATTTCTACTCATTAAACATGAAAAAAAAAGGATTGGGATTACCATTATGATCAAAATACAAACTGTCATTTGTCATTGTTATCATGGAAAAAAAAAATCAAAAACTGAAATAAAGTTGAAGACATAATGTTAAAAAAAGAAAAAAAACAATACACAGACAATTGGATTGATAAATTCTATTGCAAGAGATTGTAAAACATCTAGAAAAAATTCTTATAAATAGATTAGAATGGATTTGAAAGTCTGAATTCAAATCCCTTCTATTTATGTTAAGTTTATTATATAGATAATAAACGTGTATTTAAATATTGTAAATGAATTAATAAGATGAGGAAATTTTCAGGAGGGATGTAAAGAATAAAAACTATGAATCAGAAATACTTAAATAAACTCAGAATTCAAATTTACAAAGACATAAATGATATGGACTGCAGATGATAAAATACTTTCTTACTACATTCATGCTGAATATTTTTACTTTCTATTAAAAAACACCAATAAATAAAACAATATGCAAAATATAAATTAAATATTTTATTTTTAAATTTTAAGTATGCCATTTATATACTATTAAACAGTATTTCATTGCTAAAGCACATAGAATAGACAAGAGCAGAAAGGGGGGTATAGAACAGTTACTGTTGTCAGTATAGTATCAATACACATTTAAATTAGTTTAAAAAAATTATAGTTTAAAAACATTAAGAAATAGGTTTAATATAGATTTATAAGTGTACTTGTATATGTGTGTGCATGAAAACTAGTTATTACAAACTAATTTTAAGATAAATAAAAAAGTAAAATATATTCAAAAGTATATTCATTTAATATTTTTTTTAAAAAAAAAAGAAAACCAAAAAAAGAACTAAAACATTTTTCTACTTTTTTTTATCTCTTAGGAATTATGATTAAATTGATTAAAATGTTAATTAATGTAATTAAGAATATATTATAAAAAAAAAAAATTAAACAAAATAATTTTTTTATAATACTTTTATTAAAAGAAAATAACTAAATATATTTTGCTTAAATCAAAATTTGAGAGAAATATTTTGATGTTAAAGGAAAATTGTTTTAATTCAATTTTAATACAATAATTATTCTAGAAGAACTAGAAAGAGTTCTTTTGTGATTTTGGTTTGATTAACCCTCTTACACTGTAACAGTTTTTTTTTGTTTTCACATGCTGTAAGTTTTTAGTATTAAACCATTATTATATATCAAAATAGAATAAATTTGATTTCATTTGGGGAAATATTTTTGTTCTAAAATGAAATAAATTCTTTAAAAATATTACATTTGAATTTCGTACTTATTTTAAAATTTGGATTTTAATCAAAATCAAGCACCATTTTGCCATTCAGTACCAGGATGAGCAGATTGATTTCAGAAAAAGAACAAAAGCTTTTTTTTTTTGCATTTAAAATGTGAACAAATAAATATCAATACTTGATAGACCAATTCAACTATATATTAAAAGTTTAAAATTTTTAATAAAGTTTACAATATTGCAATATATTCTAACAAACTTTCAGTGATAATATGTTAGTAAATATCTCATAACTGCATTCCCTGTAATTTGTATTGTTAAAACTATACAGAAAAATATAAGCTTTTACATTTACAAATAAAAAAAACATTTATATTCAAAATAAATATGGAATAATATATATTCTGATTTTTAATAATTATTATATAATTATTGTACTAAAATAATCATGAATCTTAATAAACTTTCCAAAAAATCAAGATTTAGCAAGCAAACAATATTCTCTTTAAAATAATATTGCTAAGTTTGAGACTTCCAATGAACAATGTTAAGCCATCAATGTGGAGTCTAAAAGAATTTCATGTTTCTGCATTTTGAATTATCCTGACATCTTTAGAATTCTTTTGGAATTATATTACAATAAAATGTACATACATTTTAATGGTCAAAAAAAAGTTAGCCAAATCTCTCAATAAATGGTCATACATGCAATTGAATTTTTTGATTTTTCATAGAGATTCATTGTCTGACTAGGCAATAGAGTTAATTAAAGAGAAAAACTCTTATATTTATTTGTACTAATTAGTAAAAATGCAAATAATCTCCATAGATAATAAAATGTTTAGAAGCCTAGATAAAGAGAGATCCTAGTAAAAGAAATATAAATAAAATTTTAAATAAGCAAATAGGATAGTAAAATTCTAGCTTGAAAGAAGTGTACCAGTTTATTGGTTTTCCAAATAATTAATGTGAGTTAATTGAATATCATCCTATTTTAAATGGAAAGAGAAAAAGTCTGTTTTTTTTTTTTCAAATTTTCTGATGAAAACCATGAAGCAAAGTCTAAATGCCACTATACTATAAAATACCAGAAAAAGTCATATTTCCATTTAATGGATGCTATATATATATATATATATCTTACAGAAAATAACTGACTTAAAATACCTTATGATGAGTGCAATAAAACATGAATGTGATCTGTATTAAATCCTATGTAATCTGGAGCTTTACTATTACTCAAAATTGAAAAAAAAAGTATTTCATAGATAAACTTTTGCTAGAAATCAACTACATAGTTATATATTTGTGTGGGCTTGAAGATGTAAAGATATTCATATCTATTTTAAACTATAAAACTCTACAAAAATATCAGAAAGTGCTGTCCCTTTGCACATATGCATTTATATTGTTAGTTTTAAAATTATATTTCCTAGAAATATTTCTTTTATATATACGAGTGTAGATATTTATGTATATAATTATGTATTTTATGTAATGATTTATTTTTTTATCATTATTATTTATACATATAGTTCGAAAAAAAAATTCAAGTTAAAATAAAAAAAAGTTTTTCTTTCTTCCTCTTTTTCTCTCTTAAATAATTTTTTAAATAATTAATTTTAAAATAAAATTAACTTGCTTATAAGAGAGTGAAAAAGAAAAGAAATAAATACATTTTAAAGTAGAAGTTAAAATGCTTTATGTTTTGATTTCAGAAAAAAGTGATTTAAGATTTGAAAAAAAAAATTATAATTATTTCCAAATAGAGAGTAATACAATAACAGTTGAATAGATGTGTTTGTATAATTTGATTCTGTGCAAATGCATAGTAAAGAAAGAAAGTTTTTTTGTTGTGAATTTTAAATAAGTTTAATCATATGCAAATTAAATGTTTGGACTAAAAACATAAGAAGAGATATTTAAAATTTAATGACAAATTGTTTATTTTATATTCTTGTCAGTGGGTGTGCATTCATCTCTATGGGACAGATCAATTATAAAATATATTACTATGAAATATAACCAAAGGAAAATAACATTAGGTTGAGAGGTATTGAGATTTGATATTAAAGTAATTAAAACATATTTATCTGTGTTGATTCTTGCAATACTCAGTCAAGAAACAAATTTGGAGTTAAATAATAAAGATAATATAATTATATTGAAACAATGAAGGCTTTCAGCATAAAGCTTTGTTAATATATAAGCAAAATATTATGAGAAGGTTGTGTTAGAAATATAATTAAAAATGTTCAAAATTAAATAATAATAAAGGTAAAGCAGTAGATTGTAAGTTATATATTTTCTAAATAGATCTTCTGTCTGGGGGTGAAGTATTCATTTGAAAATGAGTATTTTTCATATAAAAGTAAAACGTACTTATATATTTAATAATAATTAATGATTAAGATTTAACTATATTATTGTGGTCTAGTTATTGGTGCATTATAATCATTGTAATATATTGTTTGCGTTTTAACTATAACGCATTTGTTGTGACTATAATAAATATAAATGTTTCCATAATTGCTTAAGATAGAATGTCTTAATGATTAAAATACTTAATAAGATATCATTAATATGGTTCAGCATAGTGTGATTAAAATAAATGTTGAAATATCTCATGATTTGGTAGCACTCACACATTTTTGTGAAACTTTTACAATTGTATGCGATGAGTTCAAAATAAAACTAAGTCCAATAAAATAATGAGGAGATAGGTAAAATTATTGACATTAAAAGGTGGAACTATATTTGTAATAGTTAATTTATTTAATAAAAATAGATTATAAATGAGCTAAATATAAATATCTGTTCAATACAGATTTGCTAATAATTTGAAAATACTCAATATTTATTTAATATGTTTTGTACATAACCAAGTCTCACAATCAGTTCATATTGCTAAAAGGAGATTGCCTTGACAACAGTTTGAGATTGTTCATTGTTATTGATATTGGAATTGTCAAAGTGTTGACTATTTTTAATGATATATATATATATATATATAATATTTAAATACAAGTATAATGTCTATACTGATTGAAATGTTATAAGGGATTTGAACTCAGATTTTTAATCTCACAATAACTATCCATTCCATTTTGTACAATTGATACACATTACCACATAATACATACCAAATACATATATTGGAGATGTTATCTTTTTTACATATATGTGACAATGTGTATCAGTTATATAAGATGAAGTGGATAGCTATAGGGAGTTTGAAAGTTTGTGTTCAAACCTTTCTAAATATATAGAAACATCTTGTGTTTGAGTTTGAAAGTATCCATCCTCAGTATTCATCATGGCATCAATGAGCTATAATAAGATCAGTATGGCAAATATACTAAAGGTTCAATCCCTTTCTCTTTAATTGGGATTTGATCCAGACTTTCAAGATTCCTTTAGTAATCCACTCCATCTTATACAACTGATACACATAACCACATAATGCAAAAATAAACAAATAAATGCTCTCCAATATACAAGCAGCATTCATCAGTTGGTGTAGATCATCATATATATATATATATAAAATACATATTTTTAACACGGATGAACCCGCAAAATATGTATTTTATATATTTAACCCGTGCAAAACTTCGTTTTAACATTACTAACCTCTACGGGGAGGAAATTTTCAAACAGCTTCGTATATTTGAAAGAACGTGGAGTAAGAAATGTAAGTTACTTTGTAATTTATCTTTTTTGTTAGCGTGCAAAAATCACAACGTTATACCCACTTGCTGTAAAATTGTGTTTCACAAGAACAATTATAATGTTAGTAAAATTCTAAGGAAAACCAGCAATATTATTTTAAACTTTTTTATTAAAGAAACTCGGAAAAATTTAGACAAAATTGATAAAGTATTGCTACATTTACGTTTATTCCTTAGTAATAAAATACATCCTTTACTGTGGACTAGTTTTGATCGTATTGCAAGTTTTCGATCATTTAAAGATTCGAATTGGTAACAGCAAAGCAAAAGAAAAAATTGCAAATGCTAATTAGAACACAATCCCCAAACATTATGTATCCAAATCAAAAAACCGTTTACAATTTATCTAAGAAAGCCCTCTCTACAGATGAAATTTCGGTTTTAGAAAAAGGTTTCAATTTTGCTTTAACACCTTCCCAGATACCTTTTGAGAAAATTGTCTGTAATGTTGAATCAGCTCTTGATAAAATTGATTCTACATCGGCTGATTTAGCTAGAGCTGAGATTTGTAATATTTTAAAAAAAGCTAAGCTTCCTAAAAATAATTTTTCAAAGAAAGAAAGACAAGCATTAAATAATATAAAATCGGACAAATCAATTGTTGTACTTCCAGCTGATAAAGGTAATGCCACAGTTGTAATGGATCGTGACATTTACCATAATAAAATTTTAGATCTGATTAGTGATAAAACTTATAAACTATCAAAAAGAGATCATACTACATATTTGGAAAAAACAACAAAAGCTATTATTAATAAATCACCTATTGAAACAGAGATAAAAAATAAAATAATCCCTCGTGAAAAATCTTGTGTCTGTCCAAAATTTTATGGACTTCCAAAAATTCACAAACCAGATACCCCTCTTCGTCCAATAGTAAGTGCAATAGGTTCTCCAACTCATATTTTAGCTAGATACTTATCGGATTTCATTAAACCTACAATCCCATCTATTAAATCATATATTAAAAACTCTCTTCATTTTATTTCTGTTTTAAAAAGTTTAAAAATTAATGCTAGTGACATTCTGGTCAGTTTTGATGTCGTGTCTTTGTTTACAAACATTCCAATTGATGAAGCTTTAAATATAATCTCACAACATTGCAATTTACCAGACCATATTATTGCTTTAATTAAACATTGTCTCTTAAATACATATTTTGTATAGAATGGACAGCATTACAGACAAGTTTTTGGTACTCCTATGGGCTCACCTATCTCAGGAGTAATAGCTGATTTATTCATGGAATATATAGAAACTCGTGCTTTAGAATCATCATCTTTAAAACCTCTCATTTGGCTCAGATACATAGATGACACTTTTGTCATATGGCAACATGGAAAAAATACATTAGATGATTTTTTCTTACATTTAAATAATATGCATCCTCATATTAAATTTACAATGGAGACAGAGTCTGATGGAAAACTCCCTTTTCTTGATGTTCTAGTCACCAGAACACCAAATAGTTTATCTTTTTCTATTTACAGAAAGGACACACACACAGACAGATATTTACATTTCCATTCTCATCATCACCCAACTCAGATAGTTTCTGTAGCCAAAACTCTTTTAAATAGAGCAATTAACCTTTCAGATGACACACATCTGAAAGAAGAAATAAATCATATTAATAGTGTTTTATTAACAAATAGTTATAATTACAAATTTATAAAAAAAGCCTTATTTCAAGCCCAAAATAGACAAAATAGGAAACAAAAAGATGATAAGTCAGCTATTAGGATTTGTGTTCCATATATAAAAGGAACTACAGACAGTATCGGACGTATATTAAAATGCTATAATATAGATACAGCATTTTCTGCTCATCAAAAGATCAGCAATATAATAACCAAGCCTAAGGATTCAATCCCTCTTGAATCTCATGGTGTCTATCAAATCTCATGTAAAAATTGTAAAGCTTCTTACATAGGTATGAGTAATCGTCGCATCAGTGTTAGGAGAGATGAGCATGCTAATGCAGTTAAACAACACTCATCATCATCAGCACTCTCACTCCATACTATAGATTCAGGTCATAAAATAGATTTTTCTAGTACCAGGATCATATCCAGATGTGATAATCTCTACCAATGCAAAATCAGAGAAGCCATTGAGATACTTAAAAGGCCAGATTGTATCAATAAGCGAGATGATACATGCAAACTTCCTCCTATTTGGAAAGATTTCTTTAAAAAACATTCTTAAATTTAACATTTTTGCTATTGGTGGGATTTTTAATGTTTTATTCAAACCAGTGATTGTAGCGCCTCTACAACCGTCTTTCTACCTTTTTATAACTCTGTGGATGGCTTGTGTGACCAAGTCGAAACGTCAGTAAATTGATATTAAAAGTTTTTAACACGGATGAACCCACAAAATATGTATTTTATATATTTAACCCGTGCAAATCTTCGTTTTAACATATATATATATATATATATATAATCATTAACCAGTTTATATTAAAACAGCAAATCTTCAAATATTAATGGATCAGCTTCAATTTTCTTTACTGTCCAATTCTTCAGCCTTTCATATCATTGAAAATATGATGATGGTGTATCCAAAGCCCTTATTTAACCATTTCAGTTTTGTCATACCCATTTCACTTGATGGTATTTTTTTAAAAACCATTATGTTGTCTTTCTTAAATACTTTCTCTTGAACTGAATATGAAACATAATCAATTTAATAGAAAACTATATATTTAAATCAAAAATTTATTTCCATCTATAAATTGATGTTTATATATATAAACATTAAAAGCCTAAAGCTAAATTAGTCAATAAAATTATCAAAATTAGCCAAAATTCACAACTAAACTAGACTAGTCAAAGAAAATAAACTCTAAAACATAACTAATGGTTTTACTGCTACAAGCAGATTTATCAAGTGCAAAGGACAAAAAGATAACAAATTTATATTAAATAATACCCACAATTTCACTTACTTCCCATACACCCTTAATATTAGAAGAAAAAAAACTTTTAAATATGTTATTTGCTTCAGAATCATAAATTTTTAATAAGAAAAATTCTTTAACTCTTCTTTTTATTTCATTTATTTCAAAGAAACAGCCTTAGCCTCATCAAAATTAATAGTGTGACCTGTATCTCTCATGGATAAATAAAGCAGAACTGAGATATATATTTCTAACCCTTTTTTTATGTACCTTTATCCTTTCATTTAAGCTCAAACTATTCTGACATATATATTTGCTTACAAAAATGAAGAATAATATACATTACTCCAGGGATAGTCTTTCTATCAAAAAGTTCTATTTATATTATTTAATAAATTATTCAAAATGAGAACTTTTTTCCAAGCAATTTTCTTATTTCCTTTTAAATTGTCTTCTTATAGAATAGTGTGTAAAAATTTGAGAATTATTACTATTAATGTGTAAAATAAAACCTTTATAAATTATACTAAAATATTAAAAGCATTGTATAGATCTTTTTTTGAAATGGAAAGAACAACACAATTATATGAATACAATAAATCTTGTAGCTAAGATTTGTTCTCAATTTATCCAAAATAAAAAGTCCTGTAACAAATAAATATCAACAGGAAACAATGTTAGATCAACATATATTCATAATTAATATCTGTTTTTATTTCAAATACCATGTATTTTTATATTATTTTTTCTTTCAGTCCATTATATAGAAGCTGTTATAATAGGAATAAATAATGTTTGACAACTAGAAGCTGTTATAATAGGAATAAATAATGTTTGACAACTAGATAATTTCAAACATTACTTGCAAAGGTTTTTGAATAAATTTTAATTTTTTTTTTCATGTGTCATAGCATCGGCCGGGAAGAGAACCCGCTAACCCAGGACAACTGTTTGTAAGGCATCTGTGCTGACCACTCGTCCACCAACGCTTGACTAAATTTTAATTTGAATGAGAAATATATTAAAAATGGTGAATAGATTAAAAAACTAAACTAAATTTAAAATAGTCTGCAAATATTCACATGATTTGAGAATATCAATTTAGAAATTTAGAAATAATACAGAAAATATTTTTCAGTTACAATTTGAGCAAATTGTTTTCCTAATGAAAAAAAAAAATATGTGTAAAGAAAATAATAAAAGGAAAAATTTATAAAAAAATGGCTGGCTATAAAAATTTTTATAAATAATACTGGAATAATTAATTATAGCAACACAATTAATAATAACAAGAATTAAACTAAAATTGCATCCTTCAAACATCTTTTAAAACAAGAATAAAAATAAGTGATATGCTCAAACTCAGATAAAATGCTGTTACATTGAATAAATAAAAACTGAACCCATGACATTTAGAAATTTTAAATAATTAATAATTTCTTATTTATAATATTCTATTAAATTAATGCTTATATCACCACTAAGAACAATATCTGAAACCAACATATTGCTAAAAACGTATTGCAATTCTTCAATAAAACATTAATATTTGATGAGCATAAATAATATAAAACCAAGAAAAAAAATAATTTTACTATCTTTAACAAAATATAGTTTCAGAGTTTTTCATATCAAAGACATAGCTAAAATAATATATATTTCTTCCAAAAATCATAATTCTTCCTGATCTGCTTCTAATCTAGGGTACATTATAATAATGCAACCTTCAATTTTATAATTATTTTGTGTATCATTATATATCCAGGTTTGAATCAAAGCTATGATCATATTCAGTACAACAATTATACTGTACTTCAAACACTCATTGGTGAAGTTAAAAAAATCGTATTTAAATATCAGGTTTAACACTTTCGAGGTCTTTTAACCTCATATTCATAGCCAAAGAATTAGAAATGTTGTATTGTTGTTGGTGTTTGCTAATATTTGCAAATTAGTCTTCATATGCAAAACAATTTTACTATCAAAAGATCAATCAGCTTGAGAATATTAAAACAACACTGAATATTTAATCTAGTATTTATATCATTACAAAAAAGTTTTGAATTATTAAATTCTTCTCCGTGATCATAAAAATTGAAGATTCTCCTTTGATCTAATTAATATAGATGAATGATTTTATGTCTGATACTAAATTCTTCCATTCATAAAGTAAACCAATATATATGAGTCTCCAACTATTTTTTATTTATAAATAATAGCCTTTGGTTAGAAGTAGCAAATATTACATTAATTTACATTTGATATTTACCCTCCCAGTCAATTATATCTTCCATGAATAACATAAATGAATAATTTTGAAATAATACATTTTGCCTAACTTTCTCTCTTAAATTTTATAACTATGATATGTGAACAATCACTTTGTGATCCAATATAAAATAAAACATCAGTATCTTAGAAATTCATTGTGTAAATCTAATTTTTTTTCTCCTTAGAGTGAATATCAAATCAGATAAAGATTCATTTGCTCAATGTGAAATACTCTGAATTTGAATATCTTTATTTCACACACATATCTTTAAGTCATCTATCTGATTTTCCCATGAATGATCTAATTCTTTATAATAATTAATAATGTCTGCCACAGCAGAAATTTATTTTTCATTATCAATAGTTTGTAATTCAATACTAGCGCTATGAATGCATACACATAAAGTTAATAATTAATATCTTATTAAACCATAGGCTTAGTGCTTTCAAGAGTCAAGGCTCTCATAATCATAGCTCTTTGTGAAGAAACTGATTGTCTAATGTTATGCAAATCTATGCAAATTTCAAATATTCCATTTTCTGGATATAGAATAACACATTTAATAAGATATTAAATATTAACTTTGTGTGTATGCGTTTATAGGGCTAATATTGAATTACAGAATACTAACCAAATACCGCAAAATTTAAAATTAAGTTCGTATTATCAATAGTTATAGCCTAAGCATCTTCTGTCACTTTATGTGCCACAATAAAATTCTGTTTAAAATCCAATATAATGGCGTTTGGATTATTTATTATATCCAGATCAGTGAATAATAAACTCGGTTTAGCCCATAAATCTAAATTACAATTACACATTCATCTGTATGTAATTCCAGATAATTAGCTAACAATCCTGCCTTGTGCATGTTACTTTGGCAAAGATCTCTTTGTTTAAAAATCATATGAAATAGACTTTGAAAAATAAGTAGAATGCTAATGATTCCCACAGTCTTTATACACAATAAATCCATATAAAAAAAGAACTGAAGCTTTAGTATATTATGATGATAAATTGAAAATAATTTTTAAGATAACAGTATTGGAGTATATTCAGAAAAGTAGGCAAAAAATATTTCTCTTTATAAAAGCTATATTTTTATTAAATTAAAATAAATCAATAAACAAAACTTTCCTCACATTTTATTTAACAGTAGACAATCTAATACCAGTAGTGTTTACGGATTTGTTTTGTTTTTTTTTTTTTTTTCCATAAAACTGTTTCAATATGGTTTAAAATATATAAAGTGCGCTAACACGCACAAGCACACAAAGCTAAAAACAAATAAAACAAATATATATTATTTTAATATCTATTCATTAAATGGCTAAGCGCTTTCAAAGCCTTCATAATCATAGCCGTATTACAAAATATAATAAATTGACTTGGAGTGATGCAAATTTATGCAAATGAAATAATTATGCATTCCATTTCTTGGATATTTTGTAGCAAGAGTCTTTTCTATTGATGGCATCGCCATCTCTAGATATAAAGAAAGCTTCTTTTATCTTTCTTTTTAGATCATGCTGCTCTCTGCATACCACCACTGGATTTCCCGGTTAACAATCATGCCCAGCACGGTACTGCGCAAAAACTGAACTATGAGCAGTGTCCAATAAAGCTTTATTTTGATTCATAATTAGCCACAAAGTATAAACTATTTGCTTATTTCAATATAGTTTGTGAAGCAGACCCATTTTGCATTTCCGTCATAACATATTTAAAGGCAATTCATCGGTAAGATTTTGATAAAAGAAATATTCACGAAGAAGCCTATTAATTTTTTCTGCTCAATTCATATATAACAATAAGCTTCAAACATAAGTCTGTATCTAAAGATTTTAAAACGATTATTTAATAAATCCCAACGAATTCTGTAATTTACAAAGCTTTTTAAATAAGGATTTGTGGCTACAATATTGATGGAATAATCAATGTCAGTCTCAGATGATCTTCAACAGCATATTGAAACTTTGACAATGAAATCTCTTTTACATTGTATATATTTTTACAGAGACCAAATAATAAAATATTAAATTTAATTTAGTTTTATCAAACGTATATTATTATAAGTTAATACTCATTTAATAAAATAAAATTAAGTATGGGTCAGCAATAAAAAATCTCAATTGTTGTAAATTTTACTATAATAATTTTGTTTATTATATATTTTTTAATTGTAGAACTCACTTAAAATTGAAGATTTATTGAAGACTTGTAGCTAAATAAATTTTGGATTTTGAAACATTATATTACAGATTGGGGACCTAATGAATTTAGCAGTATAATACAACTTAATAGAATTATTTTTTTATTTTACCTTGATAAATTATTATCTCCAATGTTTCTCTGAATGTAACGTCAAGTCTTATATTTATTTTTGCCTTAGGTCTTTTTTTGGATGGGGAGTCTTATTGTTTTTATCACAAAAATCTACATTTATTCCTAGTACAAAAATGTACATTTATTCAAGTATAAAAATAACTAGAATTATTCTCTGGTAGATACAACTGTTATAGTACAAGCATTGCTTCTAGATACCTCTTGCAAAGACTGTTCTGCACCAATCTGCCAAACCACATTGTTTTGTGATATTGTGGTCTCATGTAGCACATTTTTTTGTAAAGTATATTTTGCATATTTATCAATTTTTGTAATAGTTGAAAAGTTGGAACAATGTGAAATTCTCTTTTCTTTTGGAGAAAATGGTAGGGAAATAGTTGTATATCTTGAAACAGCTTGGAAGTAAATTGATCTGGAAAAACCCAAATGTTACAGCTGTTTAATGGAAGTGTTAAGTACTAGCATGTTCCAAAAGAGCATGGTGAGTGATGTCAAATGTAAGATGATGCTAATGTTTTTTGGATGCAAACAGCACTGTTCACTCAAAATTCATTTCAAAATTATCAGCCATTTAAAATCTACCAGTTCTGAAACTTTTGCATGATGCAGTAAAATATAAAGATCCCATTTTATGACAAAGTGAGGAGTGAATGTTTCATCATGGCAGCCAATGCATATAAAATTTAAATGTGAAACAATTTTTTCAATTAAATTCACTATGCCCCAGTTTATCCATCTACCACATACACTTGATCTTGCCTCCTTATGACTTCATTTTAATCTATCAAATAGAAAATGCCTCAATTTGTTTTTGTGAACTTAGAAGTGTTAATAAAAAAATGACAAAGGTGTTAAAAACATCACTTTGCAAGTGTTTTTAGACTACTTCCAAAAATGAAAAACACATTTAAACTGTTGCATTGCATTTAATAGATTATACTTCGAAAGGGATTCAATTTCAAACACCTAAAAATAAATATACACATTTTTATTACAAAATTTGGTTGTTTTGGGGTCCCCCATCATGTAATTCAATAAAGTCCATGTGTTTCAATGGACAAGTAAAATCGTCCTTCCTGGCTGAGAATCTTAAGCAGGGCTAAGTTGGGATAAGGCTTATATTATGAGCATCCTGAAAAATCATGCTGCATCTTATTTTCAGGTTGTCTTATTTTTGGGGAAACATGACATTTTTTTGAACATTTATATATATATATATATATATATATATATATATATATATATATATATATATATATATATATATATATATATATATATCCATTCTAAAAATAATCTTTTTGAAAAACAAATACTTTTTGATTATTGTATTTCACTATGGAGGAATGACTTACTTTAACATTAACAATATCTTTTAGATTTTCTAAGTTGACAAATAAAAAATGTTTTCCTTTCAAATGCCTTTATTGTGCCTCAAGATGATTCAAGAGGCATAAATTTTACAATGCAATCAACAAGAATCATTACAAAGAAATGTAGGGAGTGTCGGTGCATGTCAAGCGCATCCGCACCCATACACTTGATTCAATGCATATGATTTTGAACATTCAAGTATAAATGTATGGATAGGTGAGTGGGATATTAATATTTCCAGAAGTGCAGTGACACAAAATTCACCTGCCCTTCCAGACTTACACACATAAACCCAACTTCTTATGCTGAAATTATTGTTCACAAAACTGTCCAATTATACATGTCCATTTCTCCATTAGTTATTTAGAGACAAAAATGTTGTTATATTAACAGCAATGTTACACTTTCAGAACACTTCTATTCATGTCTCATTATTATTTGGGGCCATAGCTTGAAAGAAACAAGGCAACCGCTTCAGTTGCAGTGGGAATATTGTCCTTGGATTGTCTAATTGTACAAGTCTATTTCACCATTTGAGCATTCCCAGTACTGTTATAAATGAGAAGGTGTTTGGATTGTCCAATTGTACAAGTCTATTTCACCATTAAAGCACTCCCAGTTCTGTTATAAATGGCTTTATAGGTATATATGCTTATTTCTTGGTTTGCATGGCATACCACTTGTAGAGCAGTCACTTTCCCTTCTATCTATTCCTAATCTTTTATTAATTTGTTCAGGATTAACTACCTTCATTTCCTAGCATTTATCATCATGATATGTTAGTGCTCTTTGGGCTGTTATAATTTCTAATTACTAATATATCGATTTATTTACCATGTAAGGTAAGCACTACACTAGGCAAGGCATGACCCTAGTTTGATCTGGTTCCAAGTCTGATCAGTTAGCCATGGCTGGCATGTCCTCTTGTCATGGTCCTTGGCATCATTTAACAATTTGAAGTATAATACCTCAATATTGTAATCAATACCCTTTTCAAAAGTTACCTTATTTCGTGCCAACCAGATGACAAAGTTAACATAAGTGGCCAATCTAACACTGCCAAAGGAGCTCTTTTTAAAAGCTTTCACCATATCCACCCAGGCCCAGTCTTTATCTGTGGTCTTTTGCAATGTCAGGTAGCATAGTTTATTCCAGGTCTCACATTTCTGAAGAATGTGGGAAATTGTTTCATCGGTTTTCTTGCACAGAGGGCATATCGGATCCATTTTATACCTCCACTTGTTGTGGATGAATGCAGCCGTTAGTAGGGTCTCAAGGTTAACTTTAATTATAAAGTCTACTAATTTCGCCTCCAGCTTCCAGAACTTTAACCCTGCAAGCGCTTGATCCCTAGCTGAAGTCTGGTCGTAGTGATGGGACTGCTACCATTGATTAGAGCATGGGTGTCCCAATAGGAAAGCTTGCCATTGAAAAGGGAATTGAACATTGTTACATTTTTAGTCACGAGTGTGACCTGTTGCTGTAACCAAATGTTACTCTTTCTTGGGGGGGGGTCAGTGGGTTCAACCTCATTTATTGGTAGGGGGCTTTCCATTTTTGGATTATCCTGAAATAGTTTGGTTAAAATATTGTGGGCTTTCTGGATTAAGAAGGTGTTGATTGAATGGAGTCCAAGTCCATTTTGTGATTTAGGCCTTTGAAGGGAGTTGAGGCCAATTACTGCTGGTCTCACACCCCAGCAAAACCTCCTACATTGAGTCTCCACCTTTTTTATCAAGATCTTAGTAGGGAAAAAAATGGCCAGAAAATAAGTGATTTTGGGTAGCACAGCTGCATTTAATAGTGCGACCTTCCCCAAAAAGGAGTTTTGTTTACTAAAACACAGGAGTTATTTGTGAAATGTAAAATTAATAATTTCCTTATTATTAATAATAATTTGTTGTTTTATGTGTAAATTGTCATTAATTTAAAACAGAGTTTCATGCTAATGTTACCCTAGTCAATTTTACCTTTAAAGAAAATATTGAAAGCTTTAGATTTGTGGATTTAGAAGTACTGAAACTAACAAGAGAGTAAAATGTTCATTGAGAAAATTATGATGGAAAATTGTTCGGTCATAAAACAAAAAAATACAAACTAAAAGAAATTACAGAAGATATAAAAAATACAGGCAAGAGAAGAAAAAAGAATGACAATCCTAAAATGAAAAATATATGAGTGTTTGAAAAATACAGCAAGAAGAAAATGATTTCGGGTATGTGATCAGATTTTATGCTTCTATTTTTTTTAGTACATTAGTATTTTTATCTACTAATATGACATTAAAAAAATTAACTTGAAATATCTTATCTTCATCTTTATCGTCTACGTTCTTTGTCATATAAATAAATATTTTTGTTTGGTTGATAATTGAAAAATCTATATTATTTTTTCATTATAAATATTTTCAGTAAGTAAACGATATTAAAACCAAAATTAGATTCATCTAGAGAATGTTGATTAATCGATTATAAATATGACATTAATCAGGTTTTATACATTGCAGATATTTATAAATGTTTTAATAATGTATTTGATTTTTATGACTTTATATGTATTTTGAGTCCCTCATTTTACTGAAATAATGACACTGAAAACTGTGAAAAGATACAGACTCTTAAACCTTTAAAATAAAATTCTACTTTAATGTTTTCTGTATATAGTACACATTGATTTACAGTATCTACCATTTTGCACTACCATCTTTGATATCATTCACTTTTGATAAAATACATAAAAAATTATTTAATATAGGGTATATGAGCACAGACTTTCACACCACCCACCTCTCTCCACTCCATCTAATAACACTGATACACCTAAACACATATATGCTGAAAAGATAAATAATCACCAATATACGTATTTCATGCTAAACCAGCAATCATCAGTTGGTCCAGACTATCATCTTTACACACATACATAGTATAAGTGCTCAGATATATATTAAGATAGACTATCCTCATAGTTTAATGGACAGACTTCAATCCACTCCACACTCCAACTCTTCAACCGTCCATCCAATTGAAAATCTGATGATGGAATGCTCAAAGGCCACCCTGAGGCCGAGATTATTCACACACCCATGTTGACCTAAGGTCAATCTGAACCCCACATGTACAGGACATAATCCATTTAATACATATGCAAGGAGGGGCAGACATCTCTATAATGTAATAACTGAAACACAGGCTTGTTATATACCTGTGGCTATATATATGTAATATAGGGTATATGAGCACAGACTTTCACCCCACCCACCTCTCTCCACTCTATCTAATAACACTGATACACCTAAACACATATATGCTGAAAAGATAAATAATCACCAATATACGTATTTCATGCTAAACCAGCAATCATCAGTTGGTTCAGACTATCATCTTTACACACATATATAGTATAAGTGCTCAGATATATATTAAGATAGACTATCCTCATAGTTTAATGGACAGACTTCAATCCACTCCACACTCCAACTCTTCAACCATCCACCCAATTGAAAATCTGATGATGGAATGCTCAAAGGCCACCCTGAGGCCGAGATAAATGGATTATGTCCTGTACATGTGGGGTTCAGATTGACCTTAGGTCAACATGGGTGTGACAATAATCTCAGCCTCAGGGTGGCCTTTGAGCATTCCATCATCAGATTTTCAATTGGGTGGATGGTTGAAGAGTTGGAGTGTGGAGTGGATTGAAGTCTGTCCATTAAACTATGAGGATAGTCTATCTTAATATATATCTGAGCACTTATACTATATATGTGTGTAAAGATGATAGTCTGAACCAACTGATGATTGCTGGTTTAGCATGAAATACGTATATTGGTGATTATTTATCTTTTCAGCATATATGTGTTTAGGTGTATCAATGTTATTAGATAGAGTGGAGAGAGGTGGGTGGTGTGAAAGTCTGTGCTCATATACCCTATATTACATATATATAGCCACAGGTATATAACAAGCCTGTGTTTCAGTTATAAAAAATTATTATTTTTTAAATACGATTTTTAATAATATGCATAATTATATTGTTAGAGATTTCTAAATATCTCCAAACAGACTAAAAAATTTCCTCTCCCCAGCCTCAGGGTGGCCTTTGAGCATTCCATCATCAGATTTTCAATTGGATGGACGGTTGAAGAGTTGGAGTGTGGAGTGGATTGAAGTCTGTCCATTAAACTATGAGGATAGTCTATCTTAATATATATCTGAGCACTTATACTATATATGTGTGTAAAGATGATAATCTGGACCAACTGATGATTGCTGGTTTAGAATGAAATACGTATATTGGTGATTATTTATCTTTTCAGCATATATGTGTTTAGATGTATCAATGTTATTAGATAGAGTGGAGAGAGGTGGGTGGTGTGAAAGTCTGTGCTCATATACCCTATATTACATATATATAGCCACAGGTATATAACAAGCCTGTGTTTCAGTTATAAAAAATTATTATTTTTTAAATACGATTTTTAATAATATGCATAATTATATTGTTAGAGATTTCTAAATATCTCCAAACAGACTAAAAAATTTCCTCTCCCCTCTCCTTTTTTTCTTGATTCCAAATTATTGAAAGAATATATAATTTGTTTTCTTTTATGAATGGTTTCTTTTCATCTTAACATGAATCATTTTATTCAGTATTAATCAAAATTATCCTAAACCTTCATCTATATTACAATAACTCCAATCATTTTTAAAAGCTAAAAATAAATCAACTTTTACTGCTATTGCCAAATGGCAGGTGGCTAGTGGGAACATTTTAACACTTTAAATTTTAATAGTTTTATAATTTTATTTTTTTAAAATTTATGTATTTTTATAAAAATAATAATAAATCTATCATAAGGTAACACATTACTTTTATAATATAAATTTTAATTAAAATATCTGTTTTATTTTTAAAATCTATTTAACAAATTCTATTCATTGTTTTTTTTTTTCATGTGTCATAGCAACGACCGGAAAGCGAACCCGCTACCCGGACAACTGCTGTAAGGTAGCTGTGCTGACCTCTCAACCACCAACGCTTGACAATTCTATTCATTGTTTGTTTGTTTTTTTAATGTTTTAACTTTTTTTTCAATATTAGCTTGGTTTATTTTTATTATAGTAAGTTTTAAAATATAAAAATTCTAATAGAAATATTAAAATCAAATTAATTTAAAATTGATAATTCAAAATATACCATTATTTCCAATTCATATTGTAGCCTAAAAACAATTTACTCGCTGATGAAGAAGCTTCCAAATAAACAAAACAAATTTCGCATAAAACTATTAAATGGGCCAAGCGCTTTCGAGGTTTGCCCTCATATTCATGGCCGACGAACGTAATAAATCTTTACGTAGTGTTATTAAATAACAAATATGCAAATGTAAATGCAAATCAGTTTGACCATTTTTTTGAAATGGAAAAACACGTGTCACGTCTATTGATAGAATTGTTGTCGCAAACAATAAAGTACGCCTCTTTGATCTTTCTCTTACAGTCATTGGTTTCAGGGCATACAATCCTGGGGTTGCCTGGTTCGAACACATGGCCAGTCTGCTTTTCATGTTCCAGAAATATTGAAAAGTTATCACTGTTCTTCTTTGCTCTTCTATAGTTATACAAGTGTTGAGCTGCTCTGTTGTGAACAGTGGCCTTGGTTTCCCCATAGTATATGGCTTTGCATCCGGCCTGTGGACATGACATGCTGTAGATCACCTGGGGTGTTTGAGATGGGTCTGTTCTATCCTTTGAATTATTAATGAGTCTGTTAGAATTAGGGGGAGTACGAAAACCAACCTTAAATTCCCCAGTTAGAGTCTTTATTATCTGCTGTGATACTTTGGGAATATAAGGGAGTGTAATTTGAGGCTTATCCTTATTTTTGTGGTTAGCTATTAGTTTACTGTGAAATTGCTTAATTTTCTTTGCAATTGATCTGTAGCTGAAACCTACGCTAAGCAAATCATTTATATAAATTGCGATGTTGGTCTTTCTATCAGCTTCAAATTTACATAAATTTTGATTTCTAAATAAAAACGCATTGAGCCCTGCGAATTTATGTGCAGTAGGTGACATGGATTTCGGGTGAGTAAAGCCTCGGATCTCAAGGGGTTTGTTAAGTGTAATGTGGTTTTAGCGAAAGAAGTAGAAGATAAAATTTCAATTAAACTGAAGATATTACCTACTGAGACAAAGTATAGTTGTTGTTTTTTTTGTATATCAAGGCATCAATCAGTTATCCATTTAATATTGTTCAGTAAATTAATAATTAGCTATTTGTAACTGAAAGGTAAAGAAATTTCAAATTAAGCCAATTCAATAGGTCTTGATGAAAAATAATAAACAAAAACACGTTAGAAGATATTATAATTATCATTCATCATTCGGATCCATTTTATTTTAAATTATGATGATATTTTCTTTGTTTCATTTGGATGTGGCAGCTATTATCGCAAGTAGTGCTAATAGATATTTTACAACTAATGTTTATGTAAAAAAAATTCATAAAGCCACTTCAAAACATAAATGTAGGCCTCACTGAAATGAAAACTAAACCTGTTGCCAACTATTCTGAAGAGAAAAGGCATTGTTATTATGATGTTCTATTCAGAAATATATAGTAAAAACAATTGTTTGTATCCCCCAAATTTGGGTATTTTAATTATTATTTTATAAATACAATATATGTATAAAGTCCTCTTTCTTATATACATATATAATTTAAATTCAAGTATATTTTAATATCTGGAGTCTGATGTAATATAGGGGATTTGAACACTGACTCTTTCAAGCTTCCATCAGCCAACCAGTCCATCTCATACAAACAATGCACATGACCCCACATGTGAAAAAGATAAATGATCTTCAATATATGTATTTTTCGCTGAACTAGCACTCATCAGTTGGTCCAGATCATAATTTCCTACATGTATATATAGTCAATGCTCAGATTACATTAAGATAGCAAATCATACTTTAATGGCTGAAGAGTTGGAGGGTGGAATAGATTGAGGTCAGTCCATTAAAGTGTGAAGATTTTCTATCTTAATATAAACAGAACACTGATTATATATGTGTGTGGAAGATGATGATCTAAACAAATGAGTGCTGGTTCAGCATTATATATATATATATATATATATATATGCTGAACTCTAACATATATATATATATATATATATATATATGTTAGAGTTCATTTACTTTTTTCACATGTGCAGGGTAATGTGAATCGGTTGTATGTGATGAAATGAATGGCTGAAGAGAGCTTGAAAATTTGTGTTAAAATCCCATATATATATATATATATATGCAACCTAAAAAAATAGCCAAATTGTAACCTATAAATAATGAAATGAAAGGATAATGTTAAGCCAAAATGACTCTCACACTCTCAGTGATTGATCTTACACATTGGACAAACCAAATCATAAACTAGAAATGTGCAGACATATAAGCTAAAATATCTCTGGATAGCTAAGCTCAGTGGGTTTGTAAACAAATGTCATATGCTACAATAACAAAATATACAGGGGAAGCTTTTATAATAAAATATTATATAAATACAACACAAATTTTATTAATAAATTAAGAGAAAGTAAAATCTCTACTCTAGCATACATAAAAGATTATTAATAATGTAAGCATATGTCACTGAGGTTACATTTAAATTTCTTTATTCTACAAATATTTATTACATCTACCACTTAATCTATCTCTTCAGTATATTCTAAGCATCTCATTGCTTTGACCAGATAAACATTATTTAATTCTTATAAAATATTAAAATGTTATTTGAAAATCTGTCACTTAAGATCCATATTCTGAATGCACTTTCTTTATTATCAAAATAAATTTAAATAATATGTTTCATTAAATTAAATCAGGGTTTCTCAAGGTAACATGATCTTATTTAAATTATAAAAAATAAATTCTTTTAAACTGTTCAGATTTATTCTACATTAAATGAAATCCTAGTTAATAAAATAAAGAAGTCATATACTTTCCTAAGATAATGTCTTAACATAATTAAGATATTAACAATACTAATTGTTTGATTAAATAAATAAAATATGATCTCTTAATTTTAGAATAAGATAATGAATAATGTAGGTCTACTCTCAGTTATTAAGAATGGCCAATAAACATCACTTGATCACCATTTCTTATACTTGCTTTTAACTGCTATTAAAACAGGCAAAACTCTTTTTATGTATTGCCACTCGGTGCAAGCCAGAGTAATTGTAAGATCTAGGTGCAGTGCTCTCAGATCCAAGGCTTCTCACTGATGAAGGCCACAAGCCAGAAACTAGTCTGGGGATATTGTATGAGTAGGCACTAGATGGAGATTTTATGCACAAATTTTCTGGCATTCATTGATTACTCTGGCTTGCACTGAGTGGCAATACTTAGAAAGTTTTGTCTGTGTTATTAAGAATGGGTAAGGGATTTAACAGCCATTCTAAATAGCCCAGAATAAATTTACTTAAACATTTTATAAATATGAACTAGGTTCTTGTAAAATTAAATTTGATAAAAAAATAAATATAATCTTCAAATATGAAAATGATTTTGAAATAAATATGCACAGTAATTTGAAATAGTAGATTAAATTAGTTAAAGTGATCCAAAATGACAAATGAAATTGTAATTCTTTATTAGACAAAATACATCTTCCTTAGATGTTATACTAATGGTTAAATAATTCAATAGACACATAAGTTTCAATGTCATGTACACTTTTAGCAAATACATTTAAAATAATTTATAATATTTTATGAGCATTTGAATTTGAATCATAAATTTAATGATTTCAGATTGATCAGTGGAATGATGTAAACAAACAACTGTGAGAAATTGCTTAAATAACAAAACCAATATTTATTCTACATTAGCAACAAATACAAAATTATAAATATTTTATATTTGAGTCCACATAGCCAAAAACTTTCACAACTTTACTACTTCAAAATTATGGTAGGAGGATTTAAAATTTTATGGCATGTTTTATAGAAATAAATTCAATTGGATTAAACAAAACTAATCTAGCAGATTAACATATAATTTCTACTGCTTAATTATCAAAATGTTCTTACTCATCAATGATAATAACCTTCATATAAGTAGTGTGCCTTTAATGAATATTTAACATATTCAATAATAATAGCTTATCAATCCAGCAATGAAGGAGTGATAACACAGATATCCACTTATGCTAAATACACATAAAAATTTTAAAAATAATTTATCATATTTAGTCCTCATTATTAGAAAAACCCAAGTATAGAACTTACATGTTTACAACAAATTATTCATATCTGAACCAACCAAGAATGCTATAGAGGTAAAATAAAATTCCTCTCAATACCTTAATAAAAACTATTCAAAATTCCAGGTAAACCCATGGCAAAATATTACCTATGCAAAACAAACTGCAAGCTATAAATAAAATCCAACTTCAAATAGTTAAGTAAGGCAAAGTAAAAGTATGATGGTATAGCTCATAAGAATGCACTTACCTTTGAGGGATAATAAAGGATCTAGAAAAATAATGAGAATGTGAGTCAAGGACAAAACTTTAAATTGAAATTGTCTTAAAAATAGAGAGACTAAGCTACTATCTCCAAAATATATGCTATGAGCATACAAATGCAGGCAAGACAATAAATAATAAGAAAGATGTCAATGCTACCATCTCTTTTGAAAAAGAATCTAGCAAAAATAATGATAGAAACTATACTATGTTTAAATATATTGGCATCAATAAGCATTCCTGAATAGAGAGAGAATAAATCCACTATCTCCAACAAAAATACTACAGCTAAAAAATGTGAAAGATGATAAATAATAAAAAATAACTAATGCCAAATAAATTATTCATGTATAAAAAGGAAGACACATACTATTTTAAATATGCAGATAAAATAAATGACTATTCTGAGAAGTTTAACTTATAATATTTCAAAATATAATACATACAATAAAATAATATGCACATGGAAAAAACATGATATGCAAAAATCAAAAATACCAGTAAATTTACCCCATTACTAGTAAATTAAATAAATTAAATAATTTCATTCTGCTTTATTTTTTCTTTTTCCAATAATCATTATACTGAAGTGTGAGTTGGTAAATTTGACAAAATACAATCCTATAAAAAGCAAATATTTCATTAAAAAAAAAAACAATTGAAATATCAAAAATTCAAAATATCAACTATGAAATATGAAAGTGCTTCCAGATATCTTCAATACAATTTCAGAAAGTGTACTAGCAAAGAAGATAAATCTATGGCCATTCAAACAAGTATCTATGAATTTAAATTATGATATATTTTAATTACATTGCAAATATATAGTTCATAGTATTTAAATTCAAGTTTTCAAATTAATTCACCATACAAATTATCTTAATTTGTAATATTAATGTGAACATTTAATAAAAAATACTTCTGATAAATTGTATTTATTCAATATTATCAAGTATTTGCAGAAGAACCATACTTATTTCAAATATCATATTTATGACCACAGCAGTCTCCACAGCAATGCTTACAGAGAAAAAATGGCTCACAGGATTCAAAACAGTACAGGCATTATAAAATAATTAAATATAGAAGCTATTTAATTTAATTAAAACAGGCAAAAACTCACTATATGTATGTGATGTTATTTAAATTCACTTAAATATAATGTAATTGCACAGATATATTTCATATTTCCATTTTTTATCATATAAACCATTTTTAAATTTCACATACTATTTATTATACAGTGTAAGACCTATAGAGGTCCCTACTTTCGCATTTTATATGCATGTGCTTGAGGCTACAGCCTTAATAAATATTATATACAGTTTATTGTAAGTTAATTTTTATTACACCACTTTGAAAATGATTTTTTTTCTTTCAGTAGAAGAAAATGGAAATAGTCTTAGTTAATAAATTCTTTTATGCCATTTTTCAGATAACCCTATAATGTCTTTTAGTAGAATACACTACAAATAAATTGTTTTATTGAAGTATAAAATTATTATTAATTTAAAATTACCTTTTGTAGACTTAAATAATTTGTAAACATCTGATAAACCCACATCTGTCATATCAAAACATAATTCTTATTCAGAATTAAAAATATTTTACTTTAAGTAAATAAATTCTATACAATTTGACATGAATAAATGTTTTAGGCAAGTTGTAAGAAGTTATGACATTCTTGCCAATAAAAAATTTAAATATTCTGCAGCAGTTTTAATAATATAGATGTTCAAATGGACTTCAAAATTGACAGTAGTTTTTGCATCCTTATAATGCCAATAATAATAATAATAATAATAATAATAATAATAATTTTTGAAGTTCTTCAATGCAGTAAATTTAAAAGATAATACTCTAAACATTATATAATGAAATTATATTACCACTAAAGCTTGCAAATATAATGATTTTACTTCCTTTGATGTTTCAGTTCAGATAAGTGTGCCTAGTTGGTTTTAATTCAGCCTGACATACTTAGCTTAATAAGTAATAAAATTTAAAGAAACTTATACTTGAAAATTTAACTAAAGTTTTTAAAAGTCAACTGCTACAAACAAAATTAAAATTAAAATTGATTGAGGATTCTGGCAGTGACCATTTTACAAAATTGTAATTAACTTTTAACTTTTGCACCCTTCCCTTGTTAGTTTGAATCCTGCTGTGTTGTAAACAGGAAAGGATGTTAAGCAAAGAAATTACCTAATTCATATTCAAATTCTAAATAAATCAATTTCTTTATATTCTGTCCAGACAACTAAATTAATGAAAAACACTTTCTGGTTACAACTAAAAATATTTAATTATAAATTATAAACACTGGAACAAAACAAAAATATTACATAATGAAATTTACATTAAAATAAAATAAATATTACAGACAATATTTAATACTTTTATTTGCTATTATTTAAATCTAGACAAGACTCAGAATATAAATTTAAAACTAATTTTAAAATATTTTAAAAATAAATAAAGTTAAAATATATTTATTCATTCATAATTTATTCACTAATTACTAGCTTTACTAAACTTCTAAGTAATAAGTCTAAAATATTTAACTAGAATATTATGTTTTAAAATTAAAATGAATTAAAATATTATAGCTTTAATTTTAAATACCAGCAAACCAAAATATAGGGTTTGAACTCAATTTCTTAATCTTAAAATTAATACAAGTTTTCAAAACATTTTAAATGATTAAATTATGTCTAAACTAGTATTACTAAATTAAATTGCATTATCTATCATCTAAATTATCAGCTATTTAAAAATGTTAAGGCTTCAGAATCTTAAACACTTATTTAGTCTTAAAACTATTATAATTTAAGTTGTATAAAATTATTTTATAATTATATATTCTATAAAATACTGATGTAGTAACTATTATATGCAAAAATTTATAACATTATACATTACTAGCAACAAATTATTTATGACAAAATTAAACTATATACTTTTTAAAGATATCTTGGCACATAATTTGACTTGACATTTATCTTCTGCCAATACTAAAGGTTAGAATCTATATAATTATAAATATATACAGTAAACTTTGGATTCAAATCAACTAAAAAAACAAGTTAGATTTAAAAGGTGCTTTAAGATCAATGTATTATATCTAAGTATTGATAGGAATTATAGAAAACATCAATGAATATGAGCTACCATTAAACTTTGGATTTGTAGATCATTAAAAGGCATTTAATTCTAAAAGCATTTTCAGAATGATTGAAGCTTTAGATCATCAAAATATAGAAAATACAGTCAAATTCTAAAGAATATTTTACTAAAAAGCAGTGATTAGGTTAAAACTAAAAAAACTAACATTGATAAATATGCATTAACAGAATGTATTCATATTTTCACTACTTTTTATAGCAATTTTACAAGAAGTATTTTGTGAATTAAAAATAGTTGCTAAGAAAATAATATATGGAAATTATTTAAATCATCTAGATTTTACATATTGGGTATTTGTTTTGAAAATAATGCTTCAGAATATTATGAAGTGAGGCAAAAGTTAACAGCTGAAAATATGAAGGTAGGACTGAATATAAATATAAAAAACAACAACAAAGTAATGATCAGTGAATTTTTTTAAAAGTCACAAATTAGTAAAAATTAACAACTGCAAATAACCTTGATCACATTATTAACACAGATGGTAACATGATGAATGAAATTAAACATAGAATTACACATGGATGAAGTGCTTTTGGTAAAAATAATTTAATATTAATAGAAAATAATCCTATGTGTTTAATAAAAATATTGAAAGATGTGTTTAACCAGTTTTTTATTTGTGGATCTGAGATTTGAACATTTAACAGAAGAGTAAACCAAAGACTTAGACTATTCAATGAAATATAAAGAGGTATACATTAGAAATAAGAAGAGATCAGAATCAGCACAAACAGATATCATTGACATCAGTGAAGAGCTGGACTAGATATTTTGCTAGAAAATATTATAAGTGGATAGTTGAAGTCTTAAATTGTATTCCAAAACATGGCAAATAGGCAAGAAACAGACCCCATGTGAGATGAATAAATGAGATAAACAAGATTGTTGGTGCAATTTAAAAAAAGATACTATAGATCAGAGAAACAGGATTAAATTTGGAGCTTTTCATTCTGTGATGGATTAATAACATTTGAAAATAATAACAGATGTAATTTAAAATCTTCAAAACATAAATTCATAATTTAATTTATATATTATATTTAAACTGGCTTTAAGTACCTACAATATTATTTATATTCATGACATTGATGAATTATAATATCACACAATCACATTATTTATTTATTTAAATTCTTATGCTGCTGTTTTCTAAATGCTATTTAATTTTTGATTCATTATGTCAGTTGTATTTTTAACAAATTATTTTTTATTTTCAAATCATTTCAATTTTCACATATATATTTCACTTTTTGTAAGACCAAAAAGAATTTAGCATCTTTTTCTTTGGCCATTTTTTTACTGATATGTGTATTGATTATAACAATCACAGATTAGCTTTTATAAAGACAAATATAATACTGAATATAAAATCAACAGCTAATTAAAACAAACATAAATAATTCTAAGGATTAAAAGAATAAGTGATTATCCAAATATAATCCATACTGAGATTATACATTTGTTTATTTTGGTAAGACAAAATCTAACCTGTGATTATATAATTTTCAATTGACACATGAATATATAAAAGTAAAAACATGTTGAGTGTACTTTCTTAGAGTTAAAATAGGAAAAACTCTCTCCATACAGTAGTGCCACTCTAAGCAAGACAGAGTAATCAATGGATGCCAGAAGGCTTGTGCATAACAACAGTTATGAGCAAGCATGGAAGATAGTGGTCATGTGATGTTTTAAGGTTTAATACTTTCTTAGAGAATGAATAAATAAAAATATATTTTGATCCTGGAAAAGTTAAAGTTATGTTAAAGAAAAGAAAGAGAAAATAAAGAAGCATGGTTTGTTAAAATTATAAATAAAAATTAAGAATCAAATAGCATTCAAATAAACACAGATTAAAATTTAAAAGATAAATCATGTAATCACACTTTAAAATAATATAAAGATTCAATTATAAATATGATAGTATTATACAACTGTTAATAAAAACAACAGAAGAAAAAACCTAGTTTTTTTTAAAAAAAAAAATAAACAACTTTATTACAGCCTAGAATGTTTTAAATATAATACATATATCAAATTCATGGCTTATAGTAATATGACTAAGAATTATTGGTAATAATATGATAAAAAAGAACAATCATATAATTACAGATACTGTTATCAAAATAATTTCAGTTTAAATTAAAGTTAATTTTATTTAATCATTTTTTATATGAAAAATGTTTGATCAAAAATTAGAAATAGCAATACCTGGTTGTTGATAATGAAGTACATTAATATTTCTTTACTTATTTTGTGTATTATATATAGAGCTGGCAATTAAGCTCTTAACAAGCTTTGCATCTCTATATATAACATTTGTAATACAAGCTTATTAAATTAGGTCATGTGACATCTGACTTGATTTTTTTTTGTAATTTTATTTTGCGTATTGACAATAATCTTTTTTAAATATTTGGAATATTTTATGTCAGGCATATATCTCTACTTTAAATATACTTATTGCTTTCTAATGTAGTTTAAAGAAAATATTTTTTTTGTCTTATATATGTAGAATATGTGTGCATTTATGTATTACGTGCATATATGCTACATGTGCATTCTATACTTTATATAATGTTTAACATGTTTAATAAAAATATTTTTAAAATTTAATCTATATCAAAATTGTAATCTATAATTAATTTATTAAACCACTAAAGATCACATGATCACCATTTCTTATGCTTTCGCATAAGTCTCCTTACATTAGTGCTACTCAGTGCAAGCCAGAGTAATCAATGGATGCTATAAGGCTTGTGCATAAAATCCCTATCTAGTGCCTACTCATCCAATATCAACAAACTAGTTTCTAGCTTGTGGCCTTTGCCAGTGAGAAGCCTTGGCTCTGAGAGCACTACAACTAGATCTTAGGATCTAATGCAACCCTCCAGCAGACACCTGTTATCTCTATTTAACTACAAAACTATGAAAATAAAATTGAAAACCAATAATATTTTCAATCCAAGCTGATTAGCATATATAGTTATGTAGGTCTGAACTCAGTTCACTACCCATACATTTTGGTGTATTGGTTCTTTAATAACCATTAATATTAGGCAGGATTGGCATTAAACTACTAAACATCACATGATCACCATTTTTTATGCTTGTTCATAACTGTTATTAAAACAGGCAAATCTCTCCATACAATAGTGCCATCCAATGAAAGCCAGAGTAATCAATGGATGCAAGAAGTTTTGTGCATAAAATCCATATCTAGTGCCACTCATCCAATATCCCAAGACTAGTTTCTAGCCTGAGACTTGGATCTAAGAGCACTGCACCTAGATCTTAAGAATAAAGGCCACAAGCTAGAAACTATGCTGGCCTATTGGATAAGTAGGAAATAAATAGGAATTTTAGGCATAAACCTTCTTGCATCCATTGATTACTCTGGCTTTCCCTGGGTAGAATTATTGTGTGGAAAGTTTGTCTCTGTTTCAACAGCTTGTGTAAGTATAGATAATGATAATCATGTAATATTTAATAGTTTAATACAAATCCTGCCAAATGAGATAATAATAACTATTATTATCAAAGAATCAAAAACAGCAAAATGTATAAAATCCCAAATTCATTCAGATCTATATGACTATACAAGCAAATGAGTTTGGATTGAAAATATTATTGCCTTTTCATTTTGAACTCATAGATTTATGGTTAACCAAAAAAGTAAAAGATGACTGCTTGAAGGTTGCATTAAATCCTAAGATCTAGGTTCAGTGCTCTCAGATCCAAGGCTTTTCACTGATGAACATCACAAGCTAGAACCTAAACTGGGGAAAATGGATAAGTAGGCATTAGCTAAAGATTTTTTTGCGTAAACCTTCTTGCAACCATTGATTATTTTTGCTTGCAGTGGGTAGCACTATTGTATGGAGAATTTTGCCTTTGTTAGTGCATATATACATAGTAAAATTTTACAGTAAATCATGTTAAAGTGACAACTGCCATCAATCACTGATGATGATAAAATGGTATTGTTCCGTGGGTGCACTTTATTTTAGTGCCTTAAATTTACAATTGTATTCTACATCAATAATTATATCTGATGTTTAAGTTTTATAAACAAGACTTCAATAATTATAGTTCTTAAAAAATAAACAAATAATGAAATCAAATTTTTATATCAATTATTATTTAATTTAACAAATTAATAAACTGTACAGGCTTACTCACACCTCCATATACATAATGAAATATATAAAGGATTCGAAGTCAGACTTTCACATGACCCTCAGCTCTCCATGCCATCTTATATTGCTGAACCACCTGATCATACATATGTTGAAAAGATAAATAATCACAAATATTCGTATTTCATGCTAAACCAGCACTCATCAGTTGGTCCAGATTACCGTCTCCACTCATATATACAATCAGTGCTGTACTTTATATTAAGATAGCCAATCTTCATACTTTAATGGACAGACTTCATAATGTGTTTTGAATACATCTGTCAAATTAAATTTTAAAAATAGAAAACAATTTTTTAACTGAAAATGAAACAAAAGTTAAAAGTGTAAAGAATGATTAGATGAATATATAAAATAATAAAACGGATGGAAAATATATAATTGGATAGTAAGAATAAATCAAGAAAGGGTTGAAAAAACTTATACAAAAGTCTTTAGTTTTGTAACTATTAAAAATAATAATGAATTAATGTACTCTTAAAAAATATACCATTTCTAATTTATATACATAAATTATCATTATGATAAGTAGTTTTATTTTTCATATTTAATATTCACAAAATATATTATTCATAGAAAATATGTATTATCGTATGGAGGTTATTTATTTCAATTTATGACAAAGTTCTCAAAACTCTCTGACAGTATACTGAGGTAATTATAAAGATTTATGATCCATCATCAACATTTCAAATTCCACAAAAACCACAAGAAGCTGGGATAAATTTGACTAAGAAGTTTAATAATTTATTTTAAAATGAATAATGGAATACGGATAAGAAAATTAAAAAGAAAAACAAATCACATTATAAAATTTTCACCAAAACATTACCATAACCTTTATTACTACAGACTCTGTCTCATTTTAATCTTTCTTCACCAAATCATTTTCAATAGCTTTTTTCTTCACTAGTTTTTTTTTTTTTAATATTATATGAACCACTTATATTTGAAAACCGCAGGTTCAGTCTTCAAAACCTAATCACAAACTGCTGGTTAATAATCACAAAATTCACTAAAATTTAAAATTATATTATAATCTTTCTTTTTTTTCATATATCAACAAACGTATTATATGAAATAATGTTACTAATTTAAAATTAATAAAAACTTTAAATCTTGGGAAAATATAACTTTTTGACCCACAAAAGGGCAAATTAAAGCAGACATTTACACTAAATCTTAAATCAGAGCAGATAAATTTGTTTCAATATTTTGTTAATAACAAGCATTTAATATAAATATATACATGCACAAACAACATTCATTTGAAAATGAATATGGTCATTTTAACTCCAAGGAGAAATGAAAAAACAAAAAAGCTCTATAAATGAGTTATGCTATGATTGTACAAACCGATGTGTGAATCACAAATACATCTACATGTAGCATATTCTGGTTCATTTTTCTGTTTGATTAATATTTTGTTAACACTGGTTTTTAATTGTTTTTAGAAAAAAAAACTTTTCTTTCTAAAATGCTTCAATACCATCTCTAGGTGTTTTACTCTCCAAGATATTCTATTTGCTGTCATATTATTTTAATATAAAAACAATAATTATCAATTCTTTAAAATGTTTTTGAAATAATTCTTATAAATTAGTTGGGATTGATCTCTTCCATAAGAACCATGTTAAAGTTCTCCATAAAACATCTTTTAGAAAATCTTACCTTGTTCATTTATTTTCCATACATATCCAATGAAAGTGTAATTTTACAATGATGTAATTTATAATATCACACCCAACAATTCAAGGAATATATCAATTGGTTCTATGCTCTTGCCTTTATATTTTAAAAACATTATAAAATATCCTTAAATGAAACCTTTTGAATGCTCTTGTACTGCATCAATTGGATCTTCAAGATTCACTTCCATACATTAAATTAGGTAAAAGTAACAGCACTACATACAGCTAACTTAGTTGCAGTAAGTATTTGCCTGCAATAAAATAATCAATGTTTTAATTTATTAAAAGCAGCACATTGGAATATATGTAGTACTTCAGCATCTAGGTCCACTCTTTATTTACGAAACTATCAAAATATTTAAAATGATTTGCATTCTCTAATTCATAATGATGCAAGTAAAAAGATGCTGAGGATTTTTCTTCTGTCACTGGCTGATAAACACTTAAGAACATTAATTATTAAATTCAAGTTTTTAAATGTTGCATTCAAAACATCAAGTATATTCTATAAATCCCTTTCTGAACTGTAAAAATAGCACAATCGCCAGCACATTATAAATCCAGAATCCAAGAAGATAAATGTCATTTTAAAAATTCCACCATCAAACTTCTTGATCCTGGTTTCATGAAGTCATTTATAAACAGACTCCAAGATAACTGTCATAAAAATTGAAAATAATATTGGATCAAGTACGCATTCATCTTTATCATAAATTTTCATCTTAAATATACCAAAATTTTCTACATCTAGTAATAATACTCCCTCTCATTCCATCATGTACAAACTGTATAACAAATAAATTTTGGTGGACAATCAACTAATTTCCTACAATGTTATAAATCAGTTCAATTAACTAAATGAAATGCCTTGACCAATTTAAGAAAAGCAATATATAAATCATACTTTGTTTGTTATGTTCTTCTTACCTTTTTCTGACTAAAGAAGTTATTTCTATATACTATTTGTACTTTTAAAACCACATTCTCTGATAATCATTCATCTATGACTGGAAGTAATCTATTCAACAAAATTCTTGAAAATATGTTTGCTGTAGTAAATAATAATGATGTTCCATAATAACTTATCTATTTCATTTATTTTTAAAAAAATTGAATAAAAGCATCCTTTAGATCAGGCTGAACAATTTTTTGGGTCCATATGTTATTAAAATATTCCAGTATATCAAATCTATATTAAAATAGGAAAAACTCTCTCCATATAGTAGTGCCACTCAAAGCAAGATAGAGTAATCAATGGATGTCAGAAGGCTTGTGCATAAAATCACTAACTAGTGCCTATTCATCCAATATTCCCAAACTAGTTTCTGGCTTGTGACTTTCATCAGTGAGGAGCCTTGAATCTGAGAGCACTGCACCTAGATCTTAGGATCTAATGCAACAACAATTATGAGCAAGCATGGGAAATAGTGATCATGTAATGTTTAAAGGTTTAATATCACAACTATATTTTAAAACTTTTCCATGTTTTTATCAGGACTTGTAAACTTTTAAGTTTTAAGATTACAAAGAGCTGGATTGATGCCATTAAGCTGGATATCTTTATCCAAATCTAAATGAGTAAATAAAATGGATATATCATTAAAAGTGATCATTTTATTTTCATATCATTATTCAAAAAATTATCAAGATGTTCCTTCCACCTGTATAAAATATCTTTACTATAAAAGAGAGTGTCAATGTTGGATTTAATTGGATTGTGATATTGTTTTTTAAATCATATATTTTCTTTAGTGCATCAGAGGAAAATCTAGAATGAACATAATTTAGTGGCTGTATCTTGTTTAAAATTTTAATCTTCCAGATCATTTTTAAGGTTTTTCATCAGTTGTTGAACTTGTATTTCAGATATAAAACAGGCAAGCCAGAATAATCAATGGATACCAGAAGGCTTGTGCATAAAATTCCCATATAGTGCCTACTCATCCAATATCCCCACATTAGTTTCTGGCTTGTGGCCTTCATCAGAGAGGAGCCTTGGATCTGAGAGCACTGCACCTATATCTTAGAATACTAACAGACAAAAACCACAAGCCAAAAACTAGTCAGGGGATATTGGATGAGTATATACTAGATGGGGATATTATGCACAAGCATTCTGGCATCCATTGATTACTCTGTCTTGCACTGAGTAGCAATACTATATGGAGAGTTTTGCTTGTTTTAATAACAGTTATAAGCAAGCATAAGAAATGGTGATCATGTGATGTTTAATTTATATATATTCTTTATGAAGATCCACATTTAATTTATTATTCTTCAAGAAAAATATGCCAAATATTTATTTAATGAAATTACTACTACTTAAATTCATTATCAAAAAAACAGTCATGATTCTTCATTTACCAATATATCACATGACTGTTTATGTTTACATTTAATATATGCTTTCAAGAGCAGTAATTCAATCCATTAATTCCCAAGTTAAAATCAATGGGAACAAGATAATAGTGACTGCTGGATATACAAGTGCAAGTGGTCAAAAGCTCACTAATAAAAGCTCTTAGCCAGAAACTTGTCTAAGAATTTGAATTCAGTATTAGCATTTCATATACATTGATTACTTGAGATTACTATAGTTAGCTTTTAGAAGAATAAATAGAGTGAAGTTACACTCTTTAAAAAATATGTTTAAATATGTATAAGAAATAGTATGAATACTCAATATAGGTGCAATATAATTTTTCATCATGTTCTGATAAGATATTGGACGTCTCAATAGAATAATTATAAATTTTATATAATATATAATGATAATTACACTTGAACTGATGATTAATATATGAGCAGATTAATCATACAGATGCAAGTAAAAAAAATCTTATTGATCTCTGCTTTTCTACATAAGTAATTATAATAAAAAACTACTCTCACAAATTAAACAACTATCAATTGTAGTGAATAAAATTACTACTGGTCCATTGATACAACAATAAATTTAAGAATTAAAAATTGCTATATTGCAGTTTGACACTGCCATTTCTATTGCTCAAGTGTCATATGACCTCCAAAGTAACAAATTATTCAATTATTTTTTTAAAGTAGTTTACTATTGCATTGAGTCTTGAAGAAGAATACATATTTTACTTATTATGAATTCCCTTGCACATCTCATCAGTATAACATTTCTAGATATTATTTTTTTCCATTCTAACAAACTTCATTTCTCATTTTTTTATTCCTCACAGCTTCATTTACATTATTCAGAAGCTTTGTTTTTTTTTTATCAAATATTATTTACTTAAATACTTTACCATAAACTCATTTCTCTTTCATATTGCTCTATATCAGAATCGTGTTTTCAAGTGTACTATTTACTATATCTATCATAACCATCATTTACTTTTAAAGCATCTCAACTTCTAATTTATCTAATATAATTTTTCTTAAGTTTATTTCAGTGGTCATTATTTTTTCTCTATTTTTTAGTACACAATTTATTACTCAATTCTATATGATATTATTACTCTCTCTATTAGAAGATATTCATTTAATATTTGGTTATCCTATATTAATAAATCTGATCACTTGTAATATTTTGAACTTTGTTTACTCTCTCCAAAATTCGATCTCTGTTACTTTTTTTAAAATATAATTGAAATTATTCCCTTTTTCAAACTCTTCAATCTTCCAGCCTTTCTCGTAATATATTTTTCATTCTTTTATTTCTTTTCATTAAATATTCAAGTGTTTTACATACATTTCTATAGCAGCAAGTTAATGTTCTTTTTACAATTTATCTAAGAAATTATTCACTTTATTTTTTTAAATTTTTATACCAGCTTTATGGAACTAGATCCAAATATGTCTTCAGCAAAGTATCAAGTGCAAATATTTATGTTTGTTTGAGATATAACAATACTGATTATTTAAGTCATGACTGAAGTGTTGTTAATTCCATAAAAACTTATGTCAGTGTTGTATATACTTTAAGAAATATCATTCATTGTAAAGGATAAGTTTTCTTTCCTACTTTTGTTGTTGGAATGGAACATTTTTGACCAACTCTAAATACATAATATTATACTCAAAATAATATCCTATACATTCTAGCACATGTGCGTGTGCGACACAACTGTTCCCAAAGCCTATAAAGTGTTAATATAAAATAGATAACTAAAAACAAACGAGCTGAGCACTTTCAAAAGATCTTGCCTTCATAATCATAGCTTGCTACTATGTTTAATGATATGCAAATATGCTGATTCCATTTCTTCGATAAAGCATTGCACGTGTAGTTATCTATTTTATATTAACACTTTATAGCTTTTGGGAACAGTTGCATCACACATGCTAGAATATATATATTTTCCAAAAGTAAAAAATTATTATCCTATACATTGTTATTATTAATCCTGAAGCAAATAATATACTAATGCTCATTTGTTAATAATCTTTTGTCATAAATACTATGATTCTTTGAATGTGAAACATCATTTAATATAGTTTTCTATAATGAATGATACTGAAATAAGAAGGCATTAATATTTGATTGTGGGTCATTAATATAATCTACAATAAGAGATTTAAAAATCAATTTATTTTAATGCAAAATCTGTAGAAATTTATGAGTAGTTATAATGGAAATTACAAAATTATTATATCAGGAGACTATAGAATATATTGTTCAGGCTTTATGAATAGACAGTATTAAATATTTTCATTTAGTGGGTGATTATGTTGCAAGGATATAGTAAATGTCTCAAGTGACTAAAAATATTGCAATCAACTTTACAATAGTAGGAAGATCTGAATATTTTTCATTGCCACATTTTTTCTATTTACAGTGACCACTTTTGATACTATATAGTTTAAACAGGGTGTTAATGTTTTGAAAATTTATTGGCTGACATTTGTATTTTCAATGATCATATAATATCCAGTACAAGGGGAAAGTTAATATCTTTTTTGTTTCAAGGTATATGTTTAATGCTGAAATCAATCTATCTTTTGCTTTGTTTTCAGATTACATTTGTGTCTCACAGTCTGTCTCATCTAAAACAGTATCACATGAAAATTATGAAGACTTGTTTTTTTCAATTCAATTTTGCAATTGACAAAATATTTGTCATTTTATAATACACAGCCATTATAAATCCATGACTACTGTTTCCTTGGAATTATGCAATGTGAACCGATTAATCAATATAACATTCGTTAGTGTAATATGTAACCAGTTTTCCAACAAACTAAATATAAATCAACTTAGATGCATCAAAATTATTACTACTTTACTTCAGAGGCTTTTATCAAATAGAGATGTTTCGTTTTATGTTTCTCAACTAGAAATTGAATCAAGAATCGTTAGCATTTTGTTTGCTCTTCTTGCCACTGTATTAAATTGCTGTTATTAATATTATTATTGTTATTATAAAAACATTATTATTAAGTGTTTCCTAGATGTTTGAAAAAATAAACTGAAGAATTGTTCCAATAATTGAAAGCTTTTCATCATTATAAAGAATGTATTTAGATCAGGGGCTGACGTATTTATCCAAAACTTCTTTCAAATATATTTAATGATGGTATGATATTTCATAATATAATTCCGTCTCATTTTCTTTCCGAAGTAATAGACTACTAATGAAATATACAGTTCTCATGCCAAATAAAATATTGATTTACATAGTAAATGCTTTTCAGTACTTAAATTCAAAAGATGATTAGTAGCAATCATGATAAATAAAATATTTTATTGAATAGCATTCTATGGTATTCCATCAATTTAACATATTCATTAACGATCTCCCAGAATCACAAAAAAGTCTATGTTGATAACATTTCATTTTCTCACCCTGAAACAGAAATATAAAAAGTTTAAAAGTTTTATCATCAACTTTTGCTATAATGGAATTGAATTTAAAATATTTTCTGATACATATTATGTTATATAATGAAATGCTATTTGGAAATGACTTTGAAATGTGTACTAGCATTTTATTCATCTGAAATTGTACATACATTTTTATAGAAACATTATCATTAGTAAGCTGGTCACTATTACTTAATGCAATTTATAAAATTAAAAAAAGCTCCAATTGCATGAAAATTATTGAAGCTTAGTGTTTTCAGGGACATTAAGTAATAATATCTTATTCAGCAACACTATACTGATAAATACAGTGTCCCTGTTTCAAGAAATTGCTTGCCCTAATTAATACTCAGTAGAATATGACAGGTAGAGCCTAATCCTTACTATTGCCTTTACTATCAAATAATTTCTGCTAAAAATCAAGTTTATTTACTACACAATAATAATTGAATAGTTTGTTACTTAGAAATTCATAGGAAAATTTATACAAAAGTTTAAACATCAGAAATGACAGAGTTAAAGCTTGACCCATGAACCTTAACCTCTAAAGGTCATCATTTTGCTAATGTTCTAAACCATGAATATTTGATTACATACATTTATAATTTACATCTAAACCATTAATAGTAAGTTTATTTAATTACAAAATTATTCAAATGGAAATCAATCTCCGATAATGCGCTATTTCTTAAATATAAATTTCAACGCACTCACCATCAAACTTACCCACAGACGGGCGAGTGCGTGAAAATGTATAATATTTAAGAAATAGCGCATTATCAGAGATTGACTTCCGTTTGAATAATTTTAAAGTTTTCAGTGCTTTATAATAATATGTTTACATTTATAAGTCATGTTTATCTAATAGTTGGTGGTTAAAAATGAGACACTGTCTTTCTCCTATGATGGGTTAAATAGATTTGTATAATTGAATATTTGATTATAACATCAGTCACACAATAGACTCAAGCCCTGATTTAAGCATGGTCTGTAAGAGTTCATGTATATAGAATGTACGCTCTAAACTTACGTGATTCACTTAAGTTTTTTAAATTCTTACTGGCAGGGGAGTGCATGAAAATTTAAAATATTTAAGAAATAGTGCATTATTGGAGATTGATTTCGTTTGAATAATTTCAAAGTTTTCAGCGTTTATAATAATAGGTTTAATTACAAAATATAGAAATTCTAAAACCATGAGTATTCAAGAGAAAGTTTCATTTAATTTACAACTATTTTTTTTTTTTAGAAATGCACTTGCTTATCATTCTAGTCTATGTTAAACTACACATACATTGTATTTTTATGAAAAGCAGAACTTCATTTTATTACTCCAGGCCAGCTATTGTGATTTTGAATAGTCAATGAATATTTTATAATAATGTCATTATTATAAGTAAATTGAAAAGCTCACATCATGCTATATTTGCAGGATATACATTCTGGTCAGAGTCTCATTAAAATATAGAAAAATTTTCTACTTCAGAAATACAAGGTAGGATTTTGTAAGTAGACTTTTGGTCAGAATTATTTAGCAAATTTCTGAAAATAAAAAGAGCAAAGGATACTTTCAAAGGTAACTAGGTTGCAAAATTTCAGAAAAATAAATCGTGTTTTAGGTGATTTCATGATAAATAGACAATACTAAACAAAAAAATACTTTGGATTCTTCAGTTTTCCAGAAAAATTGAAATCAATATATAAATGATTTAAAAAAAAAAAAAAAGAAATTAGAAATACTGCAGTATTAGAGCTGCGACACGAAGAATTATAATCGTTTAATCATTAAATTAATTAGGTTATTAAATCAAAAACATATTTTCAAATCTACATTAAAAAAAAAAAAACAATTTAACAACAAAAAAAAAAAAAAACGAAAAGCATTAATGTGAAGAATAGTTAAAATGCGTGTTTAAATCAAATTGAGTGTGTGTTTGCACGTGCATATTCTGCATAATCTATTTTAATACATTGTATAGGATTATGCCTGCATTTATATATGTAATATATGCGGAATTCGAACTCAGACTTTCACACGACCTACAATTCTCAGTGCCATCTTATATTACTGACTCACCTGATTACCCACATGTTGAAAAGATAAATAATCACCAATAAAAGTATTTCGTGCTAAACCAGCACTCATTAAGGTATGAAGATTGGTTATCTTAATATAAAGCTGAGTACTAATTGTATATATATATGTGTGTGTGGAGATGGTAATCTGAACCAACTGATGAGTGCTGGTTTAGCACGAAATTCGGATATTGGTAATTATTTATCTTTTCAACATGTGTGTGATCAGGTGAGTCAGTAATATAAGATGGCACTGAGAGTTGTAGGTCGTGTGAAAGTCTGAGTTCGAACCCCACATATATTACATATATAAATGCAGGTGTAAGCCTGTGCAATGTATTAAAATAGATTATGCAGAATATGCACGTACAAACACACACTCAATTTGATTTTAATTATTCTTCACATTAATGCTTTTCGTATTTTTTTTTTTTGTTAAATTGTTTTTTTTTTTTTAAATGTAGATTTTAAAATACGTTTTTGATTTAATAATCTAATTAATTTAATGATTAAACGATTATAATTCTTCATGTCGCAGCTCTAATACCACAGTACCGAAATATGATTATATTCTTGTGTTGACCAAATAAATACTAACCTCAATTCCCAATACAATCAAAAGAAAAAAAAAGAATAAGTTTCAGGCATGGATGATAATCTCTATTCAATAACTTATAAAATTAAAAACAATATATATAAAATTAAAAGCATAAGATCATTCCCTTAATATATATATATATGATGAAATTTATTTTTAGAGAACATTTTTTTTAATGTTATAGAATATTAAACTCTATACAATTTTTTTTTTTTTTTTAAAAAAAGAAGTAATTCTATTAATAATGTTAATACGCTAATACAAGAACAGATTACGTTCTGTTGATAATTAAATAAATAATTTTCTGAGCATTGCTTTCGACTTGAAAAGGGGGGGGGGAGGGCATAATCATAGCATTTCAGTTTATCAGTCCAACTAATAACCTTGTCCTAGAAATGATATGTGTAAATTCTATATTTACATATCAACCAGTAAATTAGTATTTACATATTAACCAACATATGTTTTCTTCAAAATTCAGTTGGACTGACAGGTTGAAATGCTATGATTACGACTCACCTCCCCGAGACGAAAGCAATGCTCAGCAAATCATTTATTTAATTAATTAACAGAATGTAATCTTTTCATGTATTAAATTATTAACGTTATTCCTAGAATTTAATATTAAACTCATTTTTTTGACATATGCTGGAAAGGTAGAATGAACATTGTTAACATATTTTATTATAAATTTTTGTTATTAAAACTCAGCTGGAAAATTGTCATTCAAAACTACCAATCATCATTTATTATATTTATTCATTATCAATCCACTGTAAGATGAAGGTTTCCAATAATAATCCAGTTACTCTATTTCCTGACTTTTATCCACCAGAAGCCTTCATGCTTATGACATGTAGTTTCTTTCAATGTCTTTTAAATTTCTTGGAATTCAAAGGTATCAACTTTAATCTATTATCATTTCTTCTAGAAATATGTAAAGCCTATTTCCATTTTACTCTCCTAACTGTTGTTATTAAGATGTTTTTCTTCTCTCATTCATATATTTTATTTTTGATTTTTTCTTATTATTTCTAACATACATCTCTCTATACTTTGCTGAGTCATCGAAAGTCTCTGTATTACCCTTTTGTTAAATGTCCAAGTATAAGATTCATAAGTAAGAATTGATAAAACACACTTATTAAAAAGCCTTCCTTCTTAAACATATAGGCATATTTCATTGTAATATTATTTCTATTTAAAGCACTTCATTCAAGTTTAAGTCTATAAATTAATTTCATTCATCATGTTTCCATCTGTACTAATAATCTGAATTTGTAATTGTAAACTTTTTCTGATTCATGATTATATATCTTTATTTATTTTTTTTTGAGAAAATCCATTGAACATCATTTAGTCGTTTATTTTTAGGTCTATTTTTCTATTTTATCCAATAACTTTTGTAACAACATTATTTGAAAAAAATAATCACATCATTTATATAATCTAAATGACTTTAAAAAGTTTCATTTACTTTCACTTCTTTGTGTTCTCTTTTTCATATACCAAATACTTATTGTAAACCTGCTGGTAAAAAGTTTTGAAAATATAAATTTAACGTATCACTCCCCATTCTCAATGTTAATCTTCTTAATATCATTATGCAATCTAATCATTTCTATTCCATTTCAATAAATATGCTTTAGAATATAACCATATCTTGGATCTATATTGTGATAATGCAATATTTTAATCACTATAGAAATGTTTATAGAATCATATGCTTTTTCATAATCTAAAAATCCAAAGTATAACCACAACTCATAATTACTAATCTTTTTTAGAATTTCTCTCAATACCTAAATATAATCCACTGTGCTAAAACCATGTTTAATTTCAGCTTATGCTTTTGGCTGGTTAGAATTGAAAGTTCACTAGATGATGAATTATAACTATCATGATAAAGATTTTTTATAAAAGATTAATAGATCTGTGAATTTGAATGTTTTCTTTACAACCTGTCTTTAAATAGCAATATTAGTATTGCATTCTTTCAATCATCAGGTAAAACTTTATTATTTGAATATTTGCTTAGTAACTTTGCCAATAATTTTTTTATTCTGTCAAATCAATTTTTTTAATATAACAAAAATAATTCCATTCACTTCCTTGCTTTTTCCTCTTTCATAAATTTAATTGCTAGTCTCATTTCATTAGTAATAACTCTAGGAAATCCTTATTTTCTTATTGTTTATCACTATACAATTCTTTATAGAAATCATCCATTTATTTTATAAGATAATCTTTCTTATATATATATATATATTGGAAGTTCTTTCTTCACCTTCATGAAGAAAGAAATGTTGGTATAAAAGTTGTTTTCAAGAATTGCTTTAGCATTCACAATAAAAAAAAAATCATATACAGTGATGCGGTAAGCTATAAGAAATTAGCGGCAGCAATAATCAAACATTATTTGATTGTAATATTATGTAAATAATTCTATTATTTAATACATATTTATTATTTAATCTTACAGTAATTGGTTCTATATTAGAATGAATTTTATTTCTAAAAGCATAAGTACGCAATGAGTTCTTGATGTTTGAAGATAATAAACCTACATATGAGTTGAAGATTATGGTAGTTTCTAGTAAGATGACTTAAACAAAAAAGTTATATAAACTTATTCACAAAGAAATTAAGTTGAGATATGTTATAAAGTATTGTTTTTTAACAAACTTGCAAATAATGCTCTCTTTAAATTTTATCAATGCCAAAAATAAAAAAATATCATTATGTAATTATTTTAAACAGTTTAATAAATTGTTTCTATTTTTTATAAATAACAGCAAGATAACTCAAAAGACATAAAAAAAATTAGGTAAATACTGACCATGATTTGCATTTTAAAATTCCACAAAATTAATTTTAAAGCTAGAATCATAATGCTTTGCATAATAATGAGAATCATAAACAGATCTGGATATTAACATATATTGTTTTATGACAGATTTTCTTATAAGAAAATACATATTGTTTTTGTTTAATTAGAAATCATGAAAAATAAATCTTTGCTTTTGTTTATTAGTATGTAAAATGATGATTTAAAAGTGTGTAATTTATTTTAAAAAAGTCAAATTTGGTTATTGTTCTAAAATTCATTCTAATTTAATGGATCCTTAAGAATAACTCCTTTTAAAAAAAGATGCTATGTTAAACATCGAAGCCAAGAAATGGTTATTTATTTTTTGTCAATATTACTGAGTAACTATTTGAAGCTAAAATGGAAAAAAATAATTCATGTTAAAACACAAAATAAAAAAGTTGAGTAATCTTTGAAGTCAAAAAAATATCTGGTTAGCATTAAATAGGATTAAAAGTACCAATTGAGAACAACATTTATTAAGCAACTTACCTCATTAAATCTGTTGATGTATTACATGGGAGAATTTTAATACCTATTTTGGCCTTTGAAGGTTAATAGATTTGACTTAGATAGGTCATTCCCTTTTTTATATAATACATTGATTTATATTGCATATATATTTTGAAGAAATAATTTTTTTAATTTTATTAATATTATTATACATATATTTTAAAATGAATAAAATATGGTTTTGATTGCATATATGTACTACCCTTTAATGACATAAATTTCCACATACAAAAATAGACAAAGTAAGATTTAAAATTTAAAATCAGTCAAGCATTGGTGGCCAAGTTGTTAGCACAGCTGCCTTACAAGCAGTTGTCCTGGGGTTAGCTTCCTGGCTGATGCTTTGACACATAAAAAAAAAAAAACAACTTAAAAATCATTCAGTGAAAAACTTTATTAGTGATAATGGAAAACAGCTTAAAAGAAACATAGCATAAAACAAAATTTGAAAATAATATTTTATTTAAAACGCACATCTGAAAATCATATATGTAAAAACAAATGATGAAAAAATAATTATTTTCAAGAAGTGCAATGATTGCAAGGAATCTTAAACTGGATTCCAAGAGATTGTAAAAGATACAGAAAGAGACCACATGTGAGATGGATGGAGGAAATAAGAAAGTGTGCAAGGGTGATTTGGAGAAGAGAAGCTAAACATCAGAGAAGATGGATTGAACTTGGAGAGACCTTCATCCTGCAGTGGATTGATAATGGTTGATGATGAATAAAAATTTACATTGATAATACTTATTGCACGTATTTGTTTTCCACATATATAAACTTTTTTTTTTCAAGTTTTTTTTAAAATAAATTATATTAATTTTTCCATTTTTAACTTTTTTGCTTTGCCTTTGTAACAGTTTTTTCTATCTTAAGCTAATAAAATTTCTTACCAAATTCTTGCATTAATAACACCTATTGATTTTTTTTTTCAGTTTATCACTGTTTGTTCACTAAATGTACTATTTTTAAAATTATTATCTAAATAAATTATATTATTTTAAATGTGATATGTTGGACTATTTCCACCATCTGTGAGTAAATGGTAAATGTATAGAAAATCTTAAACTTTATTTAAACTTTCCAAATACAAACAACGTGTTAGTAATAACACACAAATAGACAACACAGTTTAGTAATTACTAACCTGTATTGTCTGTGCTGTGTTGTTTGTGTTGTACAAGTTGTTTGTATTTGGAAAGTTTAAAATTTTCTATACATTCAACATTTACTCACAGATAATGGAAATAATCCGACATATCACATCTAATATCACTAAGTACTTTGACAACAAGAGCATCAATAAAGCAATCTTATATAAATTTAATTGCATATACAATAGATTGCATACATTGTATCAATGTGACAATTAGATTATTTTAATATTCTCAAATATACTACACTATTTTTCAATTTTTTTTAATGGAAAAATGAAACTTATCAATTAACTTATACTGATCTATTTTGATATATAAATGATGGCTATATTAACAGGTAGTGTGTGTGTATATATATATATATATTATATTTTATGTATGTGTGGGCAAATAAAGCATTCTATGACTCTCCAAATAACACATTTTTTAAGTACAATTTTTTATTTAATCTTGCATATTTAAATTATATAGTTATACACTTTTATTACTATTATTTCTTTAAAAAAAGATCTTTGCTTTATTACACATACACGTACAAACATAAGTCAGTGACACTTTTATTCAAAATAATTATCATTAATTTGTGTGTGTATTTCACAAAATATTCTCAAACCTGGCTTACAAAGTTTAAATATTCACTCCCTATATAACTAATGCATAAGTTGGTTATAAAATAGCTACTATATGTTTAAAATGTTAATAAATAAATACTAAATTCTATCCAGAATTAGTTAATAATGTAAAATCAAATGCATATACTGTATATATATATCAGTGACGAAGCGTGACTTTTTTCGGAACAGAAGCACACTACATCTTTTATTTAATAATGTTTTTATTTTATTTGCCACAACAATTTTCACATATTTAAAAGATTGTGCATAATTTAAAATACGATTTAGTTCAAATTATAAATCAATTTTATACTTTATTTTGTTTAGATCGCATATATATATATGTATATTCCGGGTACCACCATCATATATATATAGCGTCTTGTTATTTGGTCGTTTGCTATTTTTTAAATTATTTTAATATAATCTGCAAAAATTATATCACTGACACCTGTGTTTGTATGGCGGGATGATGAAATCAAAATTTTATTAAAGACAATAAATGTTTGTCGAAATATATTTTAAGTTGTAAACATGACTTTAGCATTGTGTGAACTTCTTATAATCAACTAATAATGCATTGGTCAAACTCATTCCATTCAATAAAAAAAAAAAGTTTGAATAGTTCGTTCTTTTTTTATGTTTAGCAAAATAGAGATTTATTTTTTTATGTTTTGCAAAATAGCTTATATACACTAATGTACTTATTATTCTTACTACACTATTGCATCTGCAACTTGTTAGATTGACTTTGTGAGGTTGAATGTGTACATATTTTAATGAATTTTTTAAATTGAATTTTAATTAAAGCTTTTGAAAGTTGTAGTGAATTTTTCTTTAGAAGCACTCATTCCGTTCAATACATGGACGCTTCGTCTCTGATATATATATATATTATAATTAAAATTGGTATAAGTAAAATATATATTTTATTACGGTAATTAAAAGTTGAGGAACATTATTAAAAATTATAGTCTTTGCAATCCACCTACTGAAAAATTTTTAATTTTTTTTCACTATTACAATCTTAATGATATATTTAACATTATAATATATAATCAACCATATCTTAAGCTCATGTTAGCATAAATTCCAACAAAAAAAAGAGTGAGAGACATATTTAAATTATCTTCCATTATTCATTGAAATATGATACTTGCTAATTAAAATTAATTATTTATGTTCTTTTTTTTTTTCATGATAAAAAGTACCCTATCCTCTTCATTAGTGGATAATACTGAAATTCCTCTTTTTATATTCTAAAATTATTTTTGAATTTAACTTCAATCTTTTAAAAAACTTTTCTCGGAATAATGTCATTCAAAATAAATACATACAAAATCTAAATAAAGAAAAGCTTGGGTTAATACTTTAACTGCATGATATGCTAAGCATACTGTTAAAGTATTAACCTAAGCTTTTCATTATATATACTTTGTATGTATTGGTCTTAAATTATTTTGAATTTAATAATAAAATATAATTAATAAATAAGAATAACAATTTATCATCATCAACCATTATTAATCCACTGCAGGATGAAGATCTCTCCAAGTTCAATCCATTTTTTCCTATCTTTAGCTTTTTTTCTCCACATCACCCCTGCACACTTTCTTATTTCATCCATCCATCTCACATGTGGTTTCTTTCTGGGTCTTTTACAATCTTTTGGAATCCTGTTCAAAATTTCAATTGTCCATCTATTATCATCTCTTCTAGCAATAGGAAAGTAGGACTAAAAATAAATGTTAAAAAGACTAAAGTAATGCTTAATAGATTTTCTCAAAATATGAAAATAAAGATTGCTTATCATGAATTAGAAGAAGTTAACAGTTACAAATACCTTGGTCAGACTATTAATACATATGGAAACATAATGGATAAAATTAATCATAGAATTAAACTTGGTTGGAGTGGTTTTGGTAGAAATAACTTGATACTAAAGGAAATATGCCTATGTGTTTGAAAAGGAAGGTTTTTAATAAATGTTGTTTTGCCAGTTCTTACTTATGGATCTGAGACTTGGGCACTTATTAGAAAAGCAATACAGAGACTTCAGACCACTCAAAGAAGTATGGAGAGATGCATGTTGGGAGTAACAAGAAGAGATTGAAAATGCAATGTATGGGTAAGAGAATAAACAGGTGTTACTGACCTCATCGAAAAATAACAATTATGCATATATATATATATATATATATATAGTAATTCGATAAAATATGTACTTTAATCAGGATAGATCAAGATTATTTCAGATTCCAATGAACACTAACTTATAGGGGGATCAGGGAAAAATTTTAAAAAATCGCCCTTATAAAATTATAAAACATTTTTATTTACAATACATTTAGAATAAATTATTTTAATATGAATATTTTTTCAAAAATTGAAAAACAAAAACACGTTGCAAATTTAATTGTAATTATATGTCGGATTATTTCTATCATTCAGAATTAGTTGTTAAATATCTTTAAAAATTAAATTTTACTTAAACTTTTTTCTATACATCCAACTATTGGTAATAGAGCATAGATTAGTACATAACATAACGTTTCAAGTGGCATTATCCTACTTCCTATTGGCAGGACTACATATTAGCATGAAAAAATAAACCTAGGAGATTTATTCATGCATATTGAAATATTTGAAACACAGGCACTCTTCACATACCTGGAGCCTCGTTGTAAATATAGGGGATCTGAACTCAGACTTTCAAGCACTCTACAACTATCCACTCTATTTCACACCACTTATACACATGACCATACACATATAGAAAAGATAAATAATCACTAATATTTCATGCTCAACCAGCACTCATTAGTTGGTCCAGATTATTATCTCTCACACATATATGGGAGATGATAATCTGGACCAACTGATGAGTGCTGGTTCAGCATGAAATATGTATATTGGTGATTATTTATCTTTTCTACATGTGTGTGGTCATGGGTATCAGTGTTATGAGATAGTATGGACAGTTGTAGGGTGCTTGAAAGTCTGAGTTCAGAGCCCTTATATTTTTATGAATATTGAATTTAAAATAGCCCTTCTATCAATTAGATTATTCTTCAAAAGGAAAGACTCAGTAGAAATTTTATAAACTTATCTATAAGTTTCCTCTGATTTCTGTGGGCATGGAAGATTATTATAGTTAATGACATAAAATTTCAACTGACTGTTGCTTTTAGAACAATTTAATTGATTACAGCATAATCCTAAATACAGTATTCATGAATCAAAAGTTCCCAGACTTGATTCTTTTGCTATCACTGGTCAGGCCAGCAACGCCTGATGTAGAAAAAAAAATAATATTATTCAAAGTATTGTGTTATATAATAAATAATCTATGTGTTATATGCATTTGAAAAGTAAAAGTTTATATACAGTTTTTGAACTTTTCTAAAGATATTTAAAAGATAATAAAAAAAGTTCAACAAAAATTACAAATATCATGTCATTATCACAAATATTCAGAAAAAAATCATTATTAAGATACAAATATAACAATTCCTCAATTGCTAAAACAGAGAACCATTAATATAAATAAAATAACTATTTTCAAGCACTTTCAACTCCTATGAGTCCTTATCAAAGCAGTAAAAAACTCCTCTTTTCTCCTAAGTGATAAATTCAACATTTCATTGCAATGGCCAGGAACAACTAATCAGAAAACTGGTTAATTTTGAATTCATACTCCAATTAGTTGCTTCTGGCCAATGCAATGAAATGTTGAATTTATCACTTAGGAGAAAATAGGAGGTTTTTACTGCCTTGATAAGGATTCATAGGAGCTGAAAATGCTTGGCAATAGTTATTTTATTTATATTAATGATTCTCTGTTTTAGCAATTGATGAATTATTATATTATATTTTATAAATTGTATTTTCATAAACCAGTAATAAACTTAAATAAAATAGTAAAAAGAAACTTTGTGAACTTTAACCCACATAACACATTGGCAATAATACATACATTGAAAACAATATGGTCCATAAGATGTAATGCAATCTATGATAATAAAAAGTATAACTGGTTAAAAAAACTAGATAAAGATTGGAGCAAATACTTTAATCAATGCCTAAGATACCTACCGAAAAAAATTATGGTCAAAATATGGTGTGGATGTATGCCGACACTATGTGAAGTATGGGATTGATAATCTAAATCAAAAATATTTATAGAAGACCTGGATATATAGTGATGCATTTCTATAGGGCAGTGTTTTTAAAGTAGAGTAAAATAATTATTATGTATATCTGATAGTTAAACCATGTGGTTTATTTGTAAAAAGTGTATATAAAATTTGTATTATTAATAAAGAATATACTTTAAATAAATAAATAAATTGTATTAACTGAAGTATTATATTGATTTATTTTTTAAAAACATTATTATAAATTTACTTTCTTGATTCAACTTATTCATTAAATCGGAGATATTAGTTTTATCAACAAATCCTGTTAGAGAAAAAAAAAACTTTGTTTATTTTAATTTAAAAAAATTAGGAAAATGAACATCATCTTTTAATAAAAAATATAGCATGATTATATAATAAATGTAACAATAAATGGCTATTCTTAAATAAATGTGCTTGTTTAGTAAATAAATAAACATCACACTCTATTAACACTGCCATGAATTTATTTTAAAATAAACTCTAAATATGAATAGTTGCCTATGATTTAAAAATATTTATTGATGATGAGTGCTCACAATGCATAATGAAAGTATGAAAGGTAGTTTACTTTTATACAAATTACATATAAGGTAATGTGGTTCATTATCACAGGTGATTAAAAATGAGATACTTTTTCTTAATTGAAATAGATTATTCAAACTTTTACTGTTAATAAACTAATTTGACAATCTGCAATTGACTGTTACCTTTGGCGGGATGGTTCGGTTGGTTAGAGCATTACCTTAGAATTCAGCACTCAAGGTTCGATTACCATGCTAGTACTGTCACTGGTCAGGCCAGTAACACCTGAAGAAGAGGGGAGAATAATACATCTCAACACATATGCATATAATAACCTGTTTAATGTGTTATTACTAACAGTTGAATGTATAACTAAAACACTAACATCACAAACCTTCAGGAAAACACTAAAAATTAATGTTGTTTATTTTAAAATAAGCTCTACATACAGGTGGCCACCTATGTTTTTAAATATTTATTAATTAGGAGTGTTCCCAATTCATAGCACATGTGTAAAAGGTAGTTTGTTTTCATCTAAATTACAGTTATGATTAATTTTAAATCCAAAGAAAATAAAGTAATAAAGATATAATAAAACAGGAAAAAAATTGTTCTAGAAATTAATTTCGTGAAGACTTTGAGCCACAAATATATCTGCATGTTGAACATCTTAGTCCATATTTTAACATTAATATTAATAAATGAAAATCTTTATATACAGCATTCTAAACACTAAATAAATCATTCAAATTATCCTTTGAACTGGACTGAAACAATCATCATCACATTGAAAATCCAAAATTCAAGAAGATAAAGTTCTTGTTTACACTTTTAATCTTTTTAAATTAAAAATTCCATTCGCAAAATTGTATTGTATTTTGATTCTTATTTTATCATCATAATAATAAACAATTCCAAAGTCCACTGTCATAAAAATTGAAAGCAATGTTGGAGCCAATATTCATTCTTATTTAACACCAGTTTTTATTTTAAATGCTTCATATTTTCCACCTATAGTTATAACACTTCATTTCATTCTATCATGTAGAAAGTGTATAACATGATAACAAAAACCAATTAATCAGTCAAGCATTGGTGGTCGATAGGTCAGTGACAACTGCTTTACAAGCAGTTGTCCTGGGTTAGCGGGTTCACTTTCTGGCTGATGGTATGACACATGAGGAAAAAAAACAATTAATTTCAAGCAATATCATAAGCTTGTCCTATTCACTGTATCATATGTCTTGATCAAATCAATAAAAGCAATATATGAATCACTTCTTGGTTCCAATGTGGTTTTTATACTTGCATGACAGTAAAACCACATCTATAGAGCTTCTTGATTCTATAAAATCAATTAAAATCTCTGATAATCATTCTCACATGGCAGAAATCAACTTATTAAACACATTTTGAAAATATGCTTGATGTAGTAATTAATAGTCATATATCATAATAATTACTAAAATCTTATCTATACCCATATTTTAAAAGATTGGAACAATGGAAATATTCTTAGGATCAGGTGGCCTCTATATTTTGCTAAAATTTTCCAATATTGTGAAGATAACAGTATTGTCATATTTTAAAACTTCTCCAAGAATTTCATTAGAAAATGTAACCTTTCTGTTTTTTAAGATTAAAATGGTGGTTTTTATTTCATTATTGCTTAATATCTTTGTCTAATATAAATGGGTAAACATTATATGGATATATTATTAAAAGTCATCATCTCAATTTTTTTATCATCATTCAAAAGAATATCAAAATATTCCTTCTATTTATTTAAAATATGATTGGCATAATATAGATGGACCATTGCTGGATATAATAAGATTTTGTTAACAATTCTCAAATTCGTACATTGTTTTCATTTTATCAGAAAAAGATCTAAAATGACCATGATCACAGAGCACTTTTACTCTACTAATAATTTTAAGGCTTCTTGTCAATGGTTGAAATCCTACTTTCAGATCTCCATAATATGAAATTACACTTTTAATTTATTAATCTGTCAAGCAGAAAATGCCATATGCTTTTTTTAATAAAATCATAATAATAAGATGACTATTAAAAATATGTCACGAGACTTCATTTTAATGAATCCAAGAATAGAGTTACTTGTATTCACTACACATTTTTTAATAGAATTCCTTGTTTCAGTAATACAAGAGTCTTGAAAATCCATATTAGCAATTTCAGTATTAAATAGTTGTTGAAATTTAGCACATATAATATATTCTTCTAAAAAAACAAACATCTATTTTCTAGTAAATATGATTGAAACAATAATTATTTTTTAATGGAACTAGAATTTTAATTAAAAAGAATATTAATCTATGATTTGTTCAACAATATGCACTTGTGAGTGTTTTGACAATGTGGACTTCTTTTGTATTCTGGTTTCAAATTATATTGTAATTTATTAAATGCAATTGTTTTGAGCTGTCATATGCATTTATGCTCATTTATAGCAGCTGTCATGCCTAAATGAAGTATTTGTGATATACTGCACATAAATTCAATAATAACAAACCAATCAAATTTATTTCTAATAACTTTTGTCCAAAATCAATATTATGTACTGAACCTGATTGAAATCCGGTTCAATGGTGTTGTTATTAAACAAAAAAAAAAAAAAGAAATTTATTAAGCTTTTAATTTTAATTAAACATTTAGGGTTTAAATTTTCATTATTATTTAAAAAGAATGCATGTATCAAAACACAAGCGTTTATATGTAAAACGGATTTTTTTAAAAAATGTTTTTCGATTTATTTTAAAATAGTTTCCATATACCGCCTGTTTTTAAATCCATTTTATTTAAAAACAAGCTGGCTATCTAATTGCATTCCTGTTGCTTTTATTTTGATTATTGTAAACAATTTTTATAGCAGAGATTTGATTTTTATGTTGTTTTCATTTCAATAAACCCTGGATAGAATTCTTAGATAGATTGAGCGGGAGATTAATATTTGCCCTGCCTAAGGTGTAGAAATTGGACAACAAGAAAAGTGTTTCACAGGAAATGGAGCAACGTATAAATAGCCCCGAAAATTTGGAGTGTCAGTTAATTCATTGTTTGTTGATAGACAAGCTGTTTATCAAGTGAGAATTTATATCAGTGCGGACATTTAATTTCTTAAAGGACATCAGCTGTGATTAAATACTTTTACCTGCAACAAAATGAAAAATTCTATACTTGTTACCACCACCCGAATGGCTTGCTAACTCCACAAAAGACGGATCCCTGACTTCCAAGTTTTCTCCAGTAATGCCTTGAACACCTAAAAGAAGCCGGAACCTCTCTAAATCTACTTTGCTGCCTAAAGAACCTGAAAATGAACTTAAGTAAAAGTGCGCACTCTACGTGAACTTTGTTTTACCGAAAGGTAACTATTTTCGTTTTTATTCTTCCCAGGGTAAATTAATTCTCATTAAATCTCCGCTCAATCTGATCATAAATGTGTATTCTTAAATCAATATAGCCTCATATTTAATCTTGGCTGGGTTTCCAATATTTTGTAGTGTGTCTTGGAATCTTAGTTTTAAGATTCCAATTTGCTTTCAGTTTTGTTTATTGGAGAGTGACGAATGAGTTTTATATTTTATGCCTCGCTTTTATAAATGCTTTAGCAGTCTTCTATATATTTTTTTTATGTTTACCTGTAATTATTTAGTATTTAATAATTAATTTTATACTCTATGTTTGCCCTCTTGCTAAACCTCCAAAACTCTTTTGGCTGATGACTTTATTGTCTGATTTTCTCAGGTGGAGATTTCGTTTCTAATATCTCTAAAAGTGGAAATTAGAATTGTGTTTTTCTTTGTGATTTTATAAGTCGTCAGCAGGAAGATAAAATTTATTCTTTCTTAAATTACAGGTGAGCAATACTTTCGTTCTGCTAGAGTATTTAAACTTTTGATATTTCGTACTCATGTGCACTCTCTGATAGATTTCTTTTTGTATTTATTATGTATGCTTTAAATTTGTCAGTGCGTGTACTCAGAATTTGTTTGTAAGTTTATTTTCTTTAAATGCTGGGCAGACGTAACTGTTTTTCTAATTATTTACTTGTCCCTTAGTGGGATCTTTAATTATTAATTTTAAAGTAATTTTCCCCAATCGTTTGGCTGGGATTCACCAGTTTTAATTGTTTCTTCATTTCAGTCATGTTTGTCAGTTGTTCTTGAGGTGGATCAATCACCATTATTTTAAACATAGTAATAGGTGCAGCTCATACCGATATAAGGACATTCGAGGTCTGACCAATTTTTAGATCTCGAACAGCTCATCGGCGCTGGATTCTTTGATCTATTTCAGGGGCATGTGGTTTAAATATCTGAAAGTGAAAACCAATGTTTAGGTGAATCCTCTGCTGAATGAAATTTGCTTCCTCCCTTTTAAATTTGTTTATTAGAAGATCAGTCAGTCTGTCATAGCTTTGCCTTTAGTATGTCTGGTACACGCCTGAGTTAACCCCCATCTATTGTGTCATAAACTTATATTTAATAATTTATTTTCTCATAATAAAATTTATGAAATATGTTTAAACTTAATTTGGCTGACGTTTGTCTTTGTGATTTTGTCTCAATTGTCTAAACAATTTAAGATCTCTTGTTTCTCCCTGAGTCTAGTCGGCACAAACCATCATCATCATCTATTCTGATCACAGTAAACAAATTTTCCAGACACGTAGTGGTCTGGTGGCACCCTCTGTTTCAGAATAGATTGAGTATTCGGTATAGTACTAATACATCCCTTAAGTTCTCTAAAAACAGATTTGTTCTTTTAATGGAATTTCTATAATAATGCTATTCAATAAGTAATAAAAGCTTTTTTTCTCAGAATTCTCTGAATATAAGGTTGGCTCATATGCACTAATAAAATGAGCATTAATACCAATGGACAGGCAAATTTCAATAGAATTAGCCTTTTACTGATATAATAAGGAATTCCAATAATACAAATACTAAATTAGACTTTACAGAAAATCCACTGACTGATCTGCTTTTATAAAAAATATTGTATTCATCCAACTATACTATAAACCAGAGGAAGGAAGATGAATTCCTCTAAGAGCAGTTATATCAATTTTATATCTTATTAACCCCACTGCAATCCTTTACTTTGTTCTTGAAGGGTTTGTATTAAGTAAAGTTTGCATATTCATTGTACTGCTATTTTAGGAAAATATAAATTTACAACACTTACCTTTAGTGTTACTTTCTGCTTTACCTCTACTACTACTACAGGTATTCTAATCATTATTTTATCACTGAAATGAGTAATATGTGAGAGATGTCATACTAACTAAACTGTGTGAATCAGGCTATTTTTAGACTATATTTTATGGGATCTTACATGATAAGCAGAGCCATCTCTAAATAGGGTTGCCTAAACATACAACTATTGCCAGTTTCAACTCTTGTTTTACTCTAATGTGTTGCTGGGTGATTTATTTGTGATAGTACTGCATTGATTGAAAATCATACTAATGATTATACACCTTACTAAGCCCATTCCTATTTATTTTTTTCTTAATTTTCAAAGCCTTGAGCTTAAAAAGAAGAGTTGAAATCAAAAATGCTATGTGTGTAGTTAAAAGTGGAAATAGGTTACATAAATACATAATCACATTGCCAGCCTTATCTAGAGCAATGTCTGATGGCATGAGAAGCTGGTAATGATCAAGCTGTAAAATAATGTGAGCGATAAAAGTGTTTTATTGAAAATATTACTTGCCCTTTGATAAACCATTATTCTATCCTACAAGGCAGCAAGAGATATCCTTGATCTGGGCACCATTTAATTGTTAGCCTTTATACTTGATGATAAGTTCATTACCTGGCACCTGTTGAGCTCATCTTAGTCTGAGTTTAACAGCCAATGCTTAAATAGTAATATAGCAAAAATATTTGAAAATGATACAAAGAGCGTTTCACCACCTTCTTTTTGGTTTCTTCTGTTTTCAAATGCTATTTTATGTCAAGCATTGATGGTCGAGAGGTCAGTGACAGCTGCTTTACAAGCAGTTGTCCCAGGTTAGCGGGTTCGCTTTCCGGCTGATGCTATGACACATGAGAGAAAAAAAATAATAATAATTTTATATTCTAAATTGGCATTACTTTTTACTAAATGTTTTTTTTAATAAGTTTTTGAATAATAATATTTTTGAAATTGAAAAGAATTTAAATTAATTATAGGAATATCTACAATTTTGAAAATCGTGCCCCATTTACACCGACTATTACAAATAACTTTTTTTGAACTCACATTTAAATATAAATTCAACTTTATGAGCATTTAAATTTTTTTTGCCGAATTGTAATGTTTTGTATTTAATTAGATCTTTTTTTTTTTTTTTTATCTCTATATTGACTAATTATATAGCCCTGCATGATTCAGAAAAGTAGTAGAGAGCGGTTTTAGAGATCAAAACACATGAATCGCAATACTATTCTATTCTAATAATCAATTTTTACACAAATCTTCAGGTGATTATTTATGATTAAAATCATTATCATTTTTATATTCTCACTATAGTTTTCATATATTTTTAAAAATATTAAACCCTTTTTAATACTTTTGAGTTACTTTTTTAAAATCTTTATTCTAAAAACAATAGATATTTCTAGTTTAATTAGTTCTTAAAAATTGTTGTGGCAACCATATATATATATATATATAAAGACAATAATAAGAATATATAAATATGGAGTTAATATTCCTATTTATATATTTTCAACAAGACGCAATAATTTTTGCATAATACTTGTAATGATTATATATTTAATAATATTTTCAAATAACAATCTTAGATACAATATAAAAGATCAACCTTAACGTTTAAACCCATCTTTTATATAATAACTGCTGTTCGAGTAAATGTCATATATTCCCTGCTTATGTATAATAAACGAACCAGAATGTACACCATATATTCAAGCCCTTGATAATATTTGCTTAGAGATATTTATTTATCCTGCAAT
>JAQFVV010000417.1:352360-539860 GCA_028023455.1 Epiperipatus broadwayi | reverse complement strand
TTTACATTAATTTATACAATATTTATTAGTTTAAAAATGAATAATAAAATTTTTAACTAAGAAATATATGGTGAAATAGATAATAATATGAATTAGTAGATAAAAGAAAATTCATTTTAGAATTTGTATCAATAATTTCAATCTCACTGGTCAAAATTGCAATCTTTAGTATTTATATGAGTACATTATCCCATTAATAAAGATGGAATTCCTCTTTTATTGTTAAAAAGAAGGTTGCTTTGGCAACAGTTTGAAATTGTTGATTGTTACTAATATTGCAATTGTCTATGCATTGACTGGCTTTAAATGATATACACACTGAACATTCATAAAGATGGATGTAATAGATTGTGATGTGGGTCAACTGATGAATGCTGGTTCAGCAGCAAATGTGCATATTAGAGGTCATAGACCTTTTTCACATATCTTTGGTCATATGTGTATGATTACATCATTGCATAAGATATTAAAAGCAGATATAAACCAATCCCTACCTCATGTGAAATTGTGGTAGTAAAAATTATACTACATAATTCCACTCCATATGTGGAAAAAAGCACTGAAATATTAAATACCTTTTAATGCATTCTTTTAAATATAGTATTTGCCTTTGGGAAGAATGTTCAACACTGAAAATTCATTAAAATTTTATTCAATGTATTAAATGTTTTCTCCATGTATTAAATAATATTAATATTGCCTTTAATTTATTACATTTCAGTTATGCACTTATCATAGTTTATTTTAAATACTAAATATATTATACTACATTTATTAACATCACATATATAAATCTGTATTTACAATAAATTCTAATTTCTGTAAATTTAAAATAATTCTACAATTGTCTTTGCTTTGCATATTCGTAAATTTAACACAATTTAAAATTGTAAATACTACACTATATTAAACTAGTTATGTCTACTACTGTGTTTCATGGTGAATAAGTGTTTACACCTTCACATATATTATGAAGTTAAACTGTAAACTTAAGCATATATGAATTATGATCAGTTTGTTGAATCGGCATCATTCAAAAAATTCCATTATTAAAATTTGCAACTGAAAGTATTAGTTATGATGCTTCATACTTATCACATTTTACTCATTACACTTTCTATCAAAGTCTTTAAATAGCTCACTGCAAGGCAAACACTTTTCCAACAGACACATCTCATATAAGACAATGAAGTTTTCAGAAGTTTTCCAATTTATGGACAGTCATGATTTGAATAAATTATCCTTTTTTTATTCCCCCACAAATAATATCTAGATCACCATTTACTGAGACTTGGACACTTAATAGAAGAGCAATACATAGACTTCAGACCACTCAAAGAAGTATGGAGAGAGGTATGTTGAGAGTAACAAGAAAAGACCGAAAACACAATGTATGGGTAAGAGAACAAACAGGTGTTAATGACCTTATTGAAAAAATTAAAAGATTGAATTGGAGTTGGGCTGGACATACTGCTAGAAGAGATGATAATAAATGGACAATTGAAATTTTAAACTGAATTCCAAGAGATTGTAAAAGACCCAGAAAGAGACCACATGTGAGATGGATGGATAAAATAAGAAAGTGTGCAGGGGTGATGTGGAGAAGAGAAGCTAAAGATCGGAGAAGATGGATTAAACTTGAAGAGACCTTCATCCTGCAGTGGATTGATAATGGTTGATGATGATGATGATGATATATGTGGCTAACTAATCTATTACAAAGCTATTTATTTCTAAATGAGTATTTATTATTAGCTTGAGAAGTGAAATAAAACAGATAGATTAAACCTTCTCATCATTCTACAATTAGATTGTAAGGGGTAATGTAGTCTTCTCATTTATCATTCCTTTGTAGAGGATTCGAAAAGAGCTTTCGCTATACTAATTAAGATTGATGCACTAATTTTTTTTTTAAATGTCATAGCATCGGCCGGGACGCGAACCCGCAACCCGGGCAACTGCCTGCAAGTGCAAAGCAGTCACGCTGACCTCTCCACCACCAATGCGACTAATTTATATTATTGTGTGTGAAATGCATTTTTAAATACAACAAAATTCTTTAATATAACAATCAATCAAGAACTTCACTTCTACGAACAAGGTTAGATTGTAGTTGTTTTCGTTAAAAAAATATTTAGTATATTAATTATTGCATCAAATTATTAATGATATTTTTACATCTCTTTGATACCTTTGATTAGAAAACTTAATGTTGAATTTTATATATTTATGCATAATTATCATTCAAACACATACTTATAATATATAAAAATGTGAATGCTTGTTAGTCAAAACTAAAATTTACTTTCATGTAGTTAAAAATTTTAAGAAAATAAAAAAAAAATGTGGAAAGTTTCAAAAACCTATTATTTTGTTTTCTCTACCTTCTAATGTGTTCTCTGACTGATCTACTTTGTCAGCCAACAGGATTATAAATTTTGATTCTGATTAGCATCGCTTTCCTCTTGCCTTCCTTTTTCTCTCTAAGTCTAGCATAACTGACAATAATTGTGGCAATCCTTTGTTGATTTATAACCTAAGGCTATTCTTTTTTATGCAATTTGGTTCAATGGCATAACAAAAGACAAAAATTTGTTAATAAATTCTAATAATGTTGAGATATCCAAATTGACTTAACTGCAGCTGTAAAAGATTAACCAATTTTCACAGGAAGAACTGCACTGGTTAAATTCATATTTATTAGCTAAAAAAAAAAATCTATAAGAATGAGTAGAAACATCATTTATAAAAAAAAAAAAACGAGTGAAGATGTATAAAAAAGCATAGCAGCTTTATAAACTAGTAATTCATCTGAGACAGACAGCTCATTAGAGAAAGAAAAAATGATCAAGTGATTTTAAAAATTCATAGTTAATGGAATTTTATTTTTTTCAGAAAGAAAAAAGATAAGTGAATATATATTTTGTGATTTAATTTTTTTTTACGAAATTTTTATTTTAAATGAAATTGAAACTTAAAGTTTTAAAGTATTTACATGGCGACTATTCAATTTTTTTTTTTTTATCTAAATATACATTTTAGATTTTTAGCATTTGAGTTAAATTATTTTTAAAGCGGAATAAAATTTAATATTCTGCATTTTGAAAAAGCATCATCAGAAATGCTTTATTAAAAAAGGCACATGACTTAAATAACAATAAAAGTATTAAATTTCATTCAATTCCTGTTCCGAATACTTTCATCTACGTACATATATATTGCTAATGAAATTATAATTCATTTATTTAATTAATTTTTAAATAAGCCAGGGCAAATTACCAGTAGTTATCATTTTATAATAAATCCTCCTAAACCTATTGATTTAGTATTTGTCAGGCTTATATGTACACATCAACGCATACACACACACACACATATTTTTTTGCCTGTGGCATTCAACCCATCGATCACAAAGTGAATAGTAATACATCAATTGTTCAAATTTTATTTACCAAATTACAATGTAGTATTTAGAAAAAAAATAAAAGCAATAATGTGTAGAGATGTTTTATGTTTATGGCTTGTAATAAGTCAAAAATAATACCTAGGATTATTTGCAAACAGTAAAAATAAATACATATCAAATAAATTTACAATATCAAATGTATTTCTCAGAAGTTATATTCATTACTTCAAAAAAATATTTTTCACTGACTCTAATTAATACGTTAAAATGCATCTAAGCATGATTGGATTTATTTCTTTATTCACTGACACACCATTATTACTACCCTTCTTCAGGAAAGGACCAGTTAAATTTAGATGTTTACATCTTATCATTAGATGTAAGCATATATTTATTTGCCTCCTTAAAGTATGTAAACAAATTAAAGTTTGATTTCAATAAAAAATTTAAATATTTATTTTTGATTTGAGCATAAATCAGGAATATTTTAAAGAAATCAAAGCTTTATTAGAAATGAGAGGCATATTATTTTTTTCACAATGGTTGGCAGAAAATATATTGTTTATTTTGTAAGTATCTGTAATAATTCTACAAAAACAAAATATTGAGAGACATTTTCATCACTACATAGTAAATATAATGAAGATTTTTCTAAAAATGCAGAATGGTATAAATTTAAAATTAGAGCTTTAAAAATTGGATTTTTCTACACAGCAAAGCATGTTTTCAAAAGCAATAAACAAATCAATATTAATTCCTATTCATTCTTTAAAAATGCACTATTTATTAGCTAAACAAAAAAGCCACTTAGTGATATGGAAGTATTAAATAATTATTTTTTTTTGTAGTAACAAAACTTCAGATATTACATAGGGGTCAGAGAAAGGTGAATAACTCCGTGTGTATAAATTTAAAAAATCAGATATATTAATCTTTAACCGAGGTTTAAAGTTTATATCTGTGCTAGAGATAATCTTTAATTTCGAAAATGATTAGTAATAATCATTAGTACTGCTATGTATTAGTATTGCGTTATAATAATATCTGCAAGTAAAGTTAAAAGTACAGCATTATAATATATCAGCAAGTAATAGAAAGTTAAATACTTTAATGTACATGTCTAAAGATAAGAAAAGAGATAAGCATTTCCAGTTTTATCCCGCCCCCTCGCACGAACCTCAGAGAAATAGCAGTTTGGAACGCGGACCCGAAGCAAGACAAGGCTATCCCAGACTCCTGTGCATGAATGAGAAGAGCAGTATTTAAGGCCCAGTGAGAACCAAGAAAATTGTCACGAGATAGCAGTGTAACCAGAAAACAGCATGCCGGCTGAAATCAGAACTCGTGATCCAGTGAACTCCGCCACTGAAGGTGCCAAAGCGGAACTAGGGACTGTTAGAGGCCATCCGGGCTTTATTATTATTTGTCGTAAGCCGCAAGGCCAGATTATGTAAGCATATTATTAATATATTAAACTTGTTGTAATCGTAAGGTGTATATTAAATTATTAGTAAGAATATATATGTAACCTAAATACGCTAATGTCAGTTGTTGTAAATATGTTAATATCGTTTTGTTGTAAATAAATATTTATTATTATTAATTATCAGTAGTTGAAATTATTTAGTTCGCATGGATTGAGAGTAGAGGGGGAGAATATTACAATGGCGCAGTCAAAGTTGAACCTAGTTAGGGATAGAAGTTTTAAAAATTGGCAGGGTTTTCAAAGGCAAAATTATACTTACTCGGTGACATTCCTGGGTGTGTGTCGTAGTAATGAAGTTATAATAAGAATAGTCTTAGTTCATTAACGGGAAATTTAATTGGAAATTAGTTCTGGCGGTGCGGAAAACGTAGTCCAATTTTAAGGCTAGTTTCATGACTATTTATTAAAATGAAATAGATTTTAAGTGAAAGAATTTTATTTATGTTGTAGTTTCGTAACTATTGAAAGTTAAATTGAAATAGATTTAAGTAAAAGAATTATATCTACGTTGTAAAAATTAATGTGCGAAAAGTAAATGAGTAATCTAGATATGAAAAGTAACTGAGATAGTAACCTCATTTTGGAAAACACTGTTTTTCAGTTTAAAGTAAAAATAGAATACGTTGGGTAATTCAAATTGTTATACATATAATGGGAGTGCAGGATCTGAGATGGCGTTGTTAGGTAGCGTAAGAATAATAATCTTGACAGTGCAAGGTAGACAGATTTGCGAAAATGTTTGAATCTCTTAAATGGATTGTAATCGAGTTGAATTCTAAACTGTTCGGCAGATTTGAAAAAAGAAATCTGAATAGCCAGTAGTAAAATAGCACTAGTTGTGGTTTTGATAGTGTAATTATTTCTGAAGTTGTCCAAGTTTATGGTTTGAAAAAAGAAATCTATAAAACTTGCGGCAAAAGAGTGCCAGTTAAGTAATGGCCAAGTTGTGGGTTTGAAAAAAGAAATCTACAACACTTGCGGCAAAAGGATGCCGGTTAAATAATGGCCAAGTTGTGGGTTTGAAAAAAGAAATCTACAACACTTGCGGCAAAAGGATGCCGGTTAAGTAACGGCCAAGTTGTGGGTTTGAAAAAAGAAATCTACAATACTTGTGGCAAAAAAGAGTGCCAGTTAAGAAATGATCAGAGAGTGGATTTGAAAAAAGAAATCTACCAGGCTGGCAGTAAATAGAGCAGTTAGGAAATAGTGCAAAATTGGTAAATCAATATTGGTGCTATTGAAAAAATTCGTTAATGAAGAGATTAATAACAATATATAAAGTAAAATTAGAAAAAAGAACAAGTGAATTTGTTTCTAGTAAGGACTGTTAAACTTTGGAAAATGTAATTTCCGAAGTTGGGGGAGGTGTGCTATGTATTAGTATTGCGTTATAATAATATCTGCAAGTAAAGTTAAAAGTACAGCATTATAATATATCAGCAAGTAGTAGAAAGTTAAATACTTTAATGTACATGTCTAAAGATAAGAAAAGAGATAAGCATTTCCAGTTTTATCCCGCCCCCTCCTCTGCGCGGGAAACGCACGAACCTCAGAGAAATAGCAGTTTGGAACGCGGACCCGAAGCAAGACAAGGCTATCCCAGACTCCTGTGCATGAATGAGAAGAGCAGTATTAAGGCCCAGTGAGAACCAAGAAAATTGTCACGAGATAGCAGTGTAACCAGAAAACAGCATGCCGGCTGAAATCAGAACTCGTGATCCAGTGAACTCCGCCACTGAAGGTGCCAAAGCGGAACTAGGGACTTATAGAGGCCATCTGGGCTTTATTATTATTTGTCGTAAGCCGCAAGGCCAGATTATGTAAGCATATTATTAATATATTAAACTTGTTGTAATCGTAAGGTGTATATTAAATTATTAGTAAGAATATATATGTAACCTAAATACGCTAATGTCAGTTGTTGTAAATATGTTAATATCGTTTTGTTGTAAATAAATATTTATTATTATTAATTATCAGTAGTTGAAATTATTTAGTTCGTGTGATTATAAGTAGTGGGGGAGAATATTACAAGTACATTTATCTGAAATAGATGGCGCCAAAGTTGTGAGTGGCGGAAGTTTGACAATGGTAAATGAAAATGTAACAATTTACTCTAGATAGATGCTTTGCAAATAATAGAGATATATATGGGAGATAGTGACCTGGGTCAACTGATGAGTGCTAGTTCAGCACAAAATGCATCTTGGGGGTCATTTGTCTTTTATTGCATCTTTATTTATATGAATTTAAAAAGAATGGAGAAGTATGGAGGTGTTTATTATTTATAACAAAACTTCGTCTTCTGATTTCAAAAAATGGAAGATTTGAAATTTTAAGCACTGCTATAATGACTTCGTTAATATCAGAAAAAATAACTGCACCAGTATTGTTGAGTTACTGGTATTTATTCATATGGTATACAGGATTTCAAGGTTACTCAAGTAAAAAAAATAGTATCTTTCATTTAATATTCCATATAATTCAATATTTTTAGTGTATTTTCTTTCTATACTTATTTTTTGAAATATTCAAATTTTATTTGTTAATCTTAGATTTTGATTGTTTAATCTTTAAAAAACATATTGAATAATCAAAATTTAATATTAATTAATAAAATTTGAAAATGCAGGAAATAATTATAGGAAGTTGATTTACTAAAAATTAAAAAAATATTTTTAAATAATGAGATTATTGGAAGGACAAAGGAAAAAATATTTTTGCAACATTAGAAAAATTTGAAAACAATAACAATTATATATATATATAGTTAGTTTAATACTATTGAACCATCAAACATCACAAGTTGTTTTTCACAGAAGCAAAACTCCATACAATAGCACCGCTCAGTGCAAGCCAGATTAATAAATGAATGTAGGAAAGTTTGTGCATAAAATCCCTTCTACTGCCTACTCATCCAATATCCCAGACTAGTTTTTAGCTTGTGGCTTTCATCAATGGTGATCATTGGACCTAAGAGCACTGCACCTAGATCTTAGGATCTAATTTCACCCTCCAATTGCCACTTTTTACTTTTTTAGTTAACTATAAAGCTTTGAGTTCAAAATGAAAACACAATAATATTCTTAAGCTAAGCTCATTAGCTTGTATAGTTGTATAGATCTGAACTGAGTTCAGCATCTATACTTTTTGGTGTCTTTGGTTCTTTAACAAACCACAGTCTCCTATTGGGAAGGATTGATGTTAAACCATCAAACGTCACATGGGCATCATTATGCTTTCACAAGCTGTTTTTTCACAGAGGCAAAAGCTCTTCATACAGTAGCATCACTGTGGTTATTAAAGAACCAAAATGCCCAAAAGTATGGATGCTGAACTGAGTTCAGATCTATACAACTTTTTAAGATAATGAGCTTAGCTTGAAAACATTGTTATGTTTTCATTTTGAACTCAAAGCTTTATAGTTAGTTTAAAAAGTAAAAGGTGACTTCTGGAGAGGTGTATTAGATTAGATTCAAAGATCTAGGTGCAGTACTCTCAGATTCAAGTCTCCTCATTGATGAAAGTCTTAAGCTATCAACTAGACTGGGGATATTGGATGAGTAGGCACTAGATAAGGATTTTATGCACAGCCTTCCTGCATCCATTGATGACTTGCTTGCACTGAGTGGTGGTACTGTATGGAGAGTATTGCCTCTGTGTTTATTACTACTGATAGGGCTGATGCAATGTAAAAACTATGTCAAAATTTATTTTATTTTGCAAACATGTTGACCTATATTTAGATTATTTAATGTATAGCTGAATTATTCACCAACAGTTTTATGTGACAAAAGATTAAATAAAATAGTACTTTGGATATTACATTTAAAATTATTAATTATACTTTAAGAAAAGAACTTCAAAGATGGCTAGCTGTTGAGATTACTGATTAAAACTAATGATCAAAAATATAATATTTTTTGTCTCAGAAAATGAGTATTTATGAAAATTTCTTATAATAATTAATGATATAAATTTTTTTCTTCATGAAAGAGAAGATGGTTCTTAGGTATACTATTTTTTAATAAATTTCTACAAAAAACAAAGCAATTTACATTTTGATTTGTAAGGAAAAGATGAAAATTAAATAGATATGTTATATTCAATAAAAACAATTTATATTAAAAAAATATAAATAATAATAAATTTAAACATTTGTCATATTTATTCAAGGCTTTGATAAAAATCACAACATGGTCCATAGTAATTTAAAAAAAAATTATAATTGAATGAGAAATAGTAAGAATGAAATCCATGTAGGGTTTAAAGATTTTAATGTATTTCAATTGCTTATCAATAATTCATTTCAAAATAAAAGAAATTTCACATAAAATTAGTCAATGATGCAGATTTAATTTGAAGTAGAATTTGAAACAGTCCACATTTGAAAACACTCAAAGGAAAATGTCCACTATTAAACAATATTGCAGCAAAATGCTGAATTGTTTTGAATTAACATATTAGTTAAAATCAGTTATAAAATCAAATTAAAACAATAACAAATAATCATTTGGATGAATATTTGTGAGCACCTGTGTCTATCTGTATACTGTGAGCTACCTGTGAAATAAATTTGCACATTATTATTATTATTAATAAATATTTTGAATTGATTATTGCACTAAACTATTAATCAAAATATAAATATTTAAAATAGAAGGTTTCTGAAAGTAGATATATTTGAAAAAGGTTTAATACCATCAGGTTAGAGAATTCAAACCAAGATCAGACTATTTTAACGACTGGAATTTTACATAAAAAAAATAGTTCATATAAAAATGACAATGGACTTCTAAAAAAATATTTTATCATCAAGTAGTCACTTCTTCAAATCATGGAAAAACAAGTGTAAAACTGAATCATCTTATGAATTCTTAATTATTTTTGACACTAATTTATTAGTAAAAAAAATGATTTGTATATGTTAATTTACTAAATATATTTATTAATTTTTAAGCATATTTCAGCATTTCTCAAGATAATCTATTATTTCAAACAACATATATCTGTAACAGTTTAAAGATAAAACATATTCAAATTTTATTGCATACATTAACATCTATTCATGTGTAAGTATTATTATATCTATATGAATGAAAATGACTAAAACTACATTGCATTTATTTTTAATTTATATTTAATATTAATGGATATTTGTTCAATGAATAATATGTTTTAATGATTTATATGAGTTTATTTAAATTAAAGTTATTATGATGTTTTATAAAATTTGTAGCTTTTTATTTAGTTGTTTAGAATTGAAATGTTTCTTCTCACTATATTTGAAGTAGTTGCATATATAGATGTCTTATAGTTTAGGCCATTTATGTAAAATAATGGTATATAGCGAAGGGAGTTTATCATTTATTATTATTTTAAAGATAGTAGTATATACTACAGCATATTATTATACTTGTAGAACTAGTTCCAGGCTTATTCATGAAGTTAAATATTTTAGATTTAGTGGAACAAAGATCGATTTAATTATTCTCAAAACTTAAAAAAAAACATAGCATCAGCCAGGAAGTGAACCCACTAACCCGGGATAACTGCTTGTAAGGCAGCTGTGTTGATCTCTCGACCACCAATGCTTGACAATTTCTTTATAATTAAATCTAATTTAAACATATTTTACACTTAACAATAGTACATCCTTGATTATTGGTCTAATGTGGAATGTTTAGCATCATTAGAAAAATTGTAGATAAAGGTACACAGACATGCAAAGATAAACACTTAATTTAAAATTCAGTTTTGTATCTCTAAACTGAAATATTGCAAAATAGACATGAAGAGAAATATTACTGCACATAAATGATAATATATACTAGTGATTTTAATCACATGTTAATGACTTTAATGCTGATCAAATATGTAACATTTATGAATATAAATACTTCATGGAACTATCTTATTTGAATACATTACTAGGACTAATCACAAGCAGATTCTAAAGAACTATTTTTACATAAACTTACAAATATAAACTTTGTTGATATCAATACAAAAGATATATTTAAATATTTATCTTAGTGTGACTAAATTAAATCTATACATTGTCTATATATGAGCTATTTAGTTTTGTTTTAATGAAGTAAGATGCAATAAAATCACCCTTCGTTATCAAAGCTACACCAATATTTGGATACATACAAACTTTACATATACTTCACCAACATGAATCTCATTACATGATCACTACTTCTCATTATTGTGACCTTACATATCAACACAACACTAATTTGCATACAGATGTTTACATTAATTTAGTTAATAAGTGGTAAAAAGAATACATAATATAAATTAAAAATTATTTCTCTTCTATTGAATACAGTATTTTTACTTATTTTACCTATAATAAATCTAACCATTGTTTATTAATATTTTCTAATATTGTTTCCTAATTTTATAAATTCACAAACTACACTTTCCTTCATCATTATTTTTTCTTTTTATAATAATACAACAAAAAATGATATCAGCATCATAACCCAATATTACCTTTTTTGTATAAAGATATATCTTATCTTTTGGTCTTGTGAAGTTACATCTCATTTTTAGCCTGCAATCAATATTTTCCCTAATTTATCACATATTTCTTTTTTCTCAATATCTTATTAGATTTTTATTTAAATTCTTTAACCTTTGCAATACACCAGTAATTGTAGTTTATATTCTCATTTATTGTTTTTTCTATCTTTAGTTGTTATTACCAATATCTTCCTTTTAATATCTTTTTACATCACTTCTAATCTTTGTAACACATCGAAATCACTGCTAATTAAAACAAAATGAGTTATTTATTCTCTGGAAATTTGATTAAAATTTTCTCTGTTTTGTTAATATTGATAATCATCTTTTAAGTATGATAGATATCAGATATATTTTGAACAATATTGACTGTGAGCACTATTTTAATTGGCTTCAGTAAAAGTTATATTTAATGTTAACCAACTTATTTAAATTGAAACCATTCTTCAATTCTTTATAAGCTCCAAATAAGTCATCATAAAATGATCTTCTTTCTTTTTCAATTTTCTTAATCTGATGATAGTGGACTAAAACTTTTGTCTCGTATTATATTAATATATATTCATGCTTTTATATATGATACATATAAATTTTGGATCAATAAGATTGAAGCCTCTTTGACTAATTGGTAATCTTAAATATTGAAATTGATAATAGGTATGAAGATCTCTCTAAATATGGTTCTTTGCTACCTGATTCAATTTATTTATTGTTATATTGAAAACACTCAACCATGGTGCATATAATCAAGGACTTCCATAGCAATGACATTAAAAATTCTTGTTTTAGTAATTTCATAAAGCATAACTAATGAGGAAGATTTGTTTGTTTATGTACTTACTTGTGAATATATTTATTTATGAGTATACAAATACTTTAAAAACTGATATTTAGTTATCACTACCAGAACTCCAAATGTGTTCAGTGGTCTTGTTCAAACATAAGCAGGTATAATGCATATGCAAGATAATCTGATTTTCATTAAATATATTCACCACACATCCACACTATGTTTATATATTATATTTTTCTTCACACACATATGCATGTTGTTTTAGTACTTTATTATATTTAGGATATTGATAAAAAAAAATTTCGTATGCATAAATAAAGTTGCATTTAATTACAGATATTACCATACTTTTTAATTTAATTTAAGCAGCAAAAAGAATTCTGATAACTTTAATACATTAACGTTATTATTTGTTAAATTTAATCTTTTGTTCTGATTTTTTAAAAGAAAAAGATATATATTTTTTATTTATTTACATCTGACTTCATATTTTTTATTTAGTCAAAATTATAAAACGTATTTGATGCATATTATATTAAAATGCTTTATTTTTTTTCCTCACACACATATAAGAACCTCTCTTTTGTGGATTATGATTTGGAGGAGGGTGATATACTTGTTATCGGCTATTTAATTTAATCAGATACCCGGACTTCGGAATTATATAAGGGTAACATGCACTAACTTTGAAAATACCTTTACGTATTTACATAGAAGATTTAATACACTGTTATAAGTTATTTATTTACCTATAAGATATATTTGGTGTATATATTTTGTAATGTTAATTATTCTTTTTGACTGCATTCAATTTAGATATAATGAGCATGTTAAACATTTAAATAATTTTAAATGTGATTTGGAAGCAATAAAATGTATCCTTTGCAACCATACTGTATTGTTTGCATATGATTCCTCATTACTCCATGCCCTCTGTCCATGGGTAATCATCATCATTAAGCCACCATAAAGAAGTTGTTTTTACTATTATAATTTTTGTAATAAATAAAAATTTTAAGTGATAAATATCTTATGCAAGGTTTTGAGATTAACTCGATACAACTACTAATTAGTTGCAATGAGATAATCTCAAAACAGTACATAAAATATTTAGAACTGTAAAATTCTTATTTATTGCATATTATTTGTATTTTTACTAAGGCTGTAGCCTCAAGAATATTGTGTAAACAATAGGGACCTCTATAGGTCTTAACCACAAGCTTATGCTTTGGAAGAAAAGAGGGGAACCCTTCTTTACTTCAACCTACTTTCTATTTAAATAGGTGAAGCTGAAGCGGTTTGATCTGAAAGCATGAAGCTATTCAATACTTCACTGATTAAGTCCACATTTCTTATTACACATTAATACAAAATCTTCCAAAGCGTAAGCTTGTAGTTAAGACTGTAGAGGTCCCTACTATCACATTTTTACACATATTCTTGAGGTTACAGCCTTAGTAAATATTACTTATGTAATCAATGTGCGTTTAAATAAATTTATATTTGTATTTTTATATATGACAGACAAGATTAAAAATAAAAATATTTCATGCTTTCCATATATATATATATATATATATATATTTCGAAATTTTATATATATATATATATATATATATGTCCACAGATGGCGTTTCTACCAAAAACACCAATCAAGCGTATATTCTGTTTACATAAACGTCAGAGTAGCATTCACTATCTCTAACTATAATTCCACTTTCAGATCATGATTTCAAGCTATTTGCTATCGTCAGTGAAAGACAGGAATAAAGAAACTAGATCTAAACACAAACTCTGAGCGTTTATGAAACAATTTCTATTCAGCTTGCAAGCGTGAATTTTTTAGACACGTAATGTCTTCAAACTCAGCATAGCAAACCAGATAGCTATATGGGTCTGATCTCAGTTCAGCATCACCACATAGTAGAAGCCTCTGCAATCTATATCATTGCAAGAAAGACCTCAAAGGTACATTTATGATAAACAAAAATGCAAGTTAAAAAACTTGCTAACGCTTGTATTTATGTCCACAGATGGCGTTTCTACCAAAAACACCAATCAAGCGTATATTCTGTTTACATAAACGTCAGAGTAGCATTCACTATCTCTAACTATAATTCCACTTTCAGATCATGATTTCAAGCTATTTGCTATCGTCAGTGAAAGACAGGAATAAAGAAACTAGATCTAAACACAAACTCTGAGCGTTTATGAAACAATTTCTATTCAGCTTGCAAGCGTGAATTTTTTAGACACGTAATGTCTTCAAACTCAGCATAGCAAACCAGATAGCTATATGGGTCTGATCTCAGTTCAGCATCACCACATAGTAGAAGCCTCTGCAATCTATATCATTGCAAGAAAGACCTCAAAGGTACATTTATGATAAACAAAAATGCAAGTTAAAAAACTTGCTAACGCTTGTATTTATGTCCACAGATGGCGTTTCTACCAAAAACACCAATCAAGCGTATATTCTGTTTACATAAACGTCAGAGTAGCATTCACTATCTCTAACTATAATTCCACTTTCAGATCATGATTTCAAGCTATTTGCTATCGTCAGTGAAAGACAGGAATAAAGAAACTAGATCTAAACACAAACTCTGAGCGTTTATGAAACAATTTCTATTCAGCTTGCAAGCGTGAATTTTTTAGACACGTAATGTCTTCAAACTCAGCATAGCAAACCAGATAGCTATATGGGTCTGATCTCAGTTCAGCATCACCACATAGTAGAAGCCTCTGCAATCTATATCATTGCAAGAAAGACCTCAAAGGTACATTTATGATAAACAAAAATGCAAGTTAAAAAACTTGCTAACGCTTGTATTTATGTCCACAGATGGCGTTTCTACCAAAAACACCAATCAAGCGTATATTCTGTTTACATAAACGTCAGAGTAGCATTCACTATCTCTAACTATAATTCCACTTTCAGATCATGATTTCAAGCTATTTGCTATCGTCAGTGAAAGACAGGAATAAAGAAACTAGATCTAAACACAAACTCTGAGCGTTTATGAAACAATTTCTATTCAGCTTGCAAGCGTGAATTTTTTAGACACGTAATGTCTTCAAACTCAGCATAGCAAACCAGATAGCTATATGGGTCTGATCTCAGTTCAGCATCACCACATAGTAGAAGCCTCTGCAATCTATATCATTGCAAGAAAGACCTCAAAGGTACATTTATGATAAACAAAAATGCAAGTTAAAAAACTTGCTAACGCTTGTATTTATGTCCACAGATGGCGTTTCTACCAAAAACACCAATCAAGCGTATATTCTGTTTACATAAACGTCAGAGTAGCATTCACTATCTCTAACTATAATTCCACTTTCAGATCATGATTTCAAGCTATTTGCTATCGTCAGTGAAAGACAGGAATAAAGAAACTAGATCTAAACACAAACTCTGAGCGTTTATGAAACAATTTCTATTCAGCTTGCAAGCGTGAATTTTTTAGACACGTAATGTCTTCAAACTCAGCATAGCAAACCAGATAGCTATATGGGTCTGATCTCAGTTCAGCATCACCACATAGTAGAAGCCTCTGCAATCTATATCATTGCAAGAAAGACCTCAAAGGTACATTTATGATAAACAAAAATGCAAGTTAAAAAACTTGCTAACGCTTGTATTTATGTCCACAGATGGCGTTTCTACCAAAAACACCAATCAAGCGTATATTCTGTTTACATAAACGTCAGAGTAGCATTCACTATCTCTAACTATAATTCCACTTTCAGATCATGATTTCAAGCTATTTGCTATCGTCAGTGAAAGACAGGAATAAAGAAACTAGATCTAAACACAAACTCTGAGCGTTTATGAAACAATTTCTATTCAGCTTGCAAGCGTGAATTTTTTAGACACGTAATGTCTTCAAACTCAGCATAGCAAACCAGATAGCTATATGGGTCTGATCTCAGTTCAGCATCACCACATAGTAGAAGCCTCTGCAATCTATATCATTGCAAGAAAGACCTCAAAGGTACATTTATGATAAACAAAAATGCAAGTTAAAAAACTTGCTAACGCTTGTATTTATGTCCACAGATGGCGTTTCTACCAAAAACACCGATCAAGCGTATATTCTGTTTACATAAACGTCAGAGTAGCATTCACTATCTCTAACTATAATTCCACTTTCAGATCATGATTTCAAGCTATTTGCTATCGTCAGTGAAAGACAGGAATAAAGAAACTAGATCTAAACACAAACTCTGAGCGTTTATGAAACAATTTCTATTCAGCTTGCAAGCGTGAATTTTTTAGACACGTAATGTCTTCAAACTCAGCATAGCAAACCAGATAGCTATATGGGTCTGATCTCAGTTCAGCATCACCACATAGTAGAAGCCTCTGCAATCTATATCATTGCAAGAAAGACCTCAAAGGTACATTTATGATAAACAAAAATGCAAGTTAAAAAACTTGCTAACGCTTGTATTTATGTCCACAGATGGCGTTTCTACCAAAAACACCAATCAAGCGTATATTCTGTTTACATAAACGTCAGAGTAGCATTCACTATCTCTAACTATAATTCCACTTTCAGATCATGATTTCAAGCTATTTGCTATCGTCAGTGAAAGACAGGAATAAAGAAACTAGATCTAAACACAAACTCTGAGCGTTTATGAAACAATTTCTATTCAGCTTGCAAGCGTGAATTTTTTAGACACGTAATGTCTTCAAACTCAGCATAGCAAACCAGATAGCTATATGGGTCTGATCTCAGTTCAGCATCACCACATAGTAGAAGCCTCTGCAATCTATATCATTGCAAGAAAGACCTCAAAGGTACATTTATGATAAACAAAAATGCAAGTTAAAAAACTTGCTAACGCTTGTATTTATGTCCACAGATGGCGTTTCTACCAAAAACACCAATCAAGCGTATATTCTGTTTACATAAACGTCAGAGTAGCATTCACTATCTCTAACTATAATTCCACTTTCAGATCATGATTTCAAGCTATTTGCTATCGTCAGTGAAAGACAGGAATAAAGAAACTAGATCTAAACACAAACTCTGAGCGTTTATGAAACAATTTCTATTCAGCTTGCAAGCGTGAATTTTTTAGACACGTAATGTCTTCAAACTCAGCATAGCAAACCAGATAGCTATATGGGTCTGATCTCAGTTCAGCATCACCACATAGTAGAAGCCTCTGCAATCTATATCATTGCAAGAAAGACCTCAAAGGTACATTTATGATAAACAAAAATGCAAGTTAAAAAACTTGCTAACGCTTGTATTTATGTCCACAGATGGCGTTTCTACCAAAAACACCGATCAAGCGTATATTCTGTTTACATAAACGCTCAGAGTTTGTGTTTAGATCTAGTTTCTTTATTCCTGTCTTTCACTGACGATAGCAAATAGCTTGAAATCATGATCTGAAAGTGGAATTATAGTTAGAGATAGTGAATGCTACTCTGACGTTTATGTAAACAGAATATACGCTTGATTGGTGTTTTTGGTAGAAACGCCATCTGTGGACATAAATACAAGCGTTAGCAAGTTTTTTAACTTGCATTTTTGTTTATCATAAATGTACCTTTGAGGTCTTTCTTGCAATGATATAGATTGCAGAGGCTTCTACTATGTGGTGATGCTGAACTGAGATCAGACCCATATAGCTATCTGGTTTGCTATGCTGAGTTTGAAGACATTACGTGTCTAAAAAATTCACGCTTGCAAGCTGAATAGAAATTGTTTCATAAACGCTCAGAGTTTGTGTTTAGATCTAGTTTCTTTATTCCTGTCTTTCACTGACGATAGCAAATAGCTTGAAATCATGATCTGAAAGTGGAATTATAGTTAGAGATAGTGAATGCTACTCTGACGTTTATGTAAACAGAATATACGCTTGATTGGTGTTTTTGGTAGAAACGCCATCTGTGGACATAAATACAAGCGTTAGCAAGTTTTTTAACTTGCATTTTTGTTTATCATAAATGTACCTTTGAGGTCTTTCTTGCAATGATATAGATTGCAGAGGCTTCTACTATGTGGTGATGCTGAACTGAGATCAGACCCATATAGCTATCTGGTTTGCTATGCTGAGTTTGAAGACATTACGTGTCTAAAAAATTCACGCTTGCAAGCTGAATAGAAATTGTTTCATAAACGCTCAGAGTTTGTGTTTAGATCTAGTTTCTTTATTCCTGTCTTTCACTGACGATAGCAAATAGCTTGAAATCATGATCTGAAAGTGGAATTATAGTTAGAGATAGTGAATGCTACTCTGACGTTTATGTAAACAGAATATACGCTTGATTGGTGTTTTTGGTAGAAACGCCATCTGTGGACATAAATACAAGCGTTAGCAAGTTTTTTAACTTGCATTTTTGTTTATCATAAATGTACCTTTGAGGTCTTTCTTGCAATGATATAGATTGCAGAGGCTTCTACTATGTGGTGATGCTGAACTGAGATCAGACCCATATAGCTATCTGGTTTGCTATGCTGAGTTTGAAGACATTACGTGTCTAAAAAATTCACGCTTGCAAGCTGAATAGAAATTGTTTCATAAACGCTCAGAGTTTGTGTTTAGATCTAGTTTCTTTATTCCTGTCTTTCACTGACGATAGCAAATAGCTTGAAATCATGATCTGAAAGTGGAATTATAGTTAGAGATAGTGAATGCTACTCTGACGTTTATGTAAACAGAATATACGCTTGATTGGTGTTTTTGGTAGAAACGCCATCTGTGGACATAAATACAAGCGTTAGCAAGTTAAAAAACTTGCTAACGTTTATCATAAATGTACCTTTGAGGTCTTTCTTGCAATGATATAGATTGCAGAGGCTTCTACTATGTGGTGATGCTGAACTGAGATCAGACCCATATAGCTATCTGGTTTGCTATGCTGAGTTTGAAGACATTACGTGTCTAAAAAATTCACGCTTGCAAGCTGAATAGAAATTGTTTCATAAACGCTCAGAGTTTGTGTTTAGATCTAGTTTCTTTATTCCTGTCTTTCACTGACGATAGCAAATAGCTTGAAATCATGATCTGAAAGTGGAATTATAGTTAGAGATAGTGAATGCTACTCTGACGTTTATGTAAACAGAATATACGCTTGATTGGTGTTTTTGGTAGAAACGCCATCTGTGGACATAAATACAAGCGTTAGCAAGTTTTTTAACTTGCATTTTTGTTTATCATAAATGTACCTTTGAGGTCTTTCTTGCAATGATATAGATTGCAGAGGCTTCTACTATGTGGTGATGCTGAACTGAGATCAGACCCATATAGCTATCTGGTTTGCTATGCTGAGTTTGAAGACATTACGTGTCTAAAAAATTCACGCTTGCAAGCTGAATAGAAATTGTTTCATAAACGCTCAGAGTTTGTGTTTAGATCTAGTTTCTTTATTCCTGTCTTTCACTGACGATAGCAAATAGCTTGAAATCATGATCTGAAAGTGGAATTATAGTTAGAGATAGTGAATGCTACTCTGACGTTTATGTAAACAGAATATACGCTTGATTGGTGTTTTTGGTAGAAACGCCATCTGTGGACATAAATACAAGCGTTAGCAAGTTTTTTAACTTGCATTTTTGTTTATCATAAATGTACCTTTGAGGTCTTTCTTGCAATGATATAGATTGCAGAGGCTTCTACTATGTGGTGATGCTGAACTGAGATCAGACCCATATAGCTATCTGGTTTGCTATGCTGAGTTTGAAGACATTACGTGTCTAAAAAATTCACGCTTGCAAGCTGAATAGAAATTGTTTCATAAACGCTCAGAGTTTGTGTTTAGATCTAGTTTCTTTATTCCTGTCTTTCACTGACGATAGCAAATAGCTTGAAATCATGATCTGAAAGTGGAATTATAGTTAGAGATAGTGAATGCTACTCTGACGTTTATGTAAACAGAATATACGCTTGATTGGTGTTTTTGGTAGAAACGCCATCTGTGGACATAAATACAAGCGTTAGCAAGTTTTTTAACTTGCATTTTTGTTTATCATAAATGTACCTTTGAGGTCTTTCTTGCAATGATATAGATTGCAGAGGCTTCTACTATGTGGTGATGCTGAACTGAGATCAGACCCATATAGCTATCTGGTTTGCTATGCTGAGTTTGAAGACATTACGTGTCTAAAAAATTCACGCTTGCAAGCTGAATAGAAATTGTTTCATAAACGCTCAGAGTTTGTGTTTAGATCTAGTTTCTTTATTCCTGTCTTTCACTGACGATAGCAAATAGCTTGAAATCATGATCTGAAAGTGGAATTATAGTTAGAGATAGTGAATGCTACTCTGACGTTTATGTAAACAGAATATACGCTTGATTGGTGTTTTTGGTAGAAACGCCATCTGTGGACATAAATACAAGCGTTAGCAAGTTTTTTAACTTGCATTTTTGTTTATCATAAATGTACCTTTGAGGTCTTTCTTGCAATGATATAGATTGCAGAGGCTTCTACTATGTGGTGATGCTGAACTGAGATCAGACCCATATAGCTATCTGGTTTGCTATGCTGAGTTTGAAGACATTACGTGTCTAAAAAATTCACGCTTGCAAGCTGAATAGAAATTGTTTCATAAACGCTCAGAGTTTGTGTTTAGATCTAGTTTCTTTATTCCTGTCTTTCACTGACGATAGCAAATAGCTTGAAATCATGATCTGAAAGTGGAATTATAGTTAGAGATAGTGAATGCTACTCTGACGTTTATGTAAACAGAATATACGCTTGATTGGTGTTTTTGGTAGAAACGCCATCTGTGGACATAAATACAAGCGTTAGCAAGTTTTTTAACTTGCATTTTTGTTTATCATAAATGTACCTTTGAGGTCTTTCTTGCAATGATATAGATTGCAGAGGCTTCTACTATGTGGTGATGCTGAACTGAGATCAGACCCATATAGCTATCTGGTTTGCTATGCTGAGTTTGAAGACATTACGTGTCTAAAAAATTCACGCTTGCAAGCTGAATAGAAATTGTTTCATAAACGCTCAGAGTTTGTGTTTAGATCTAGTTTCTTTATTCCTGTCTTTCACTGACGATAGCAAATAGCTTGAAATCATGATCTGAAAGTGGAATTATAGTTAGAGATAGTGAATGCTACTCTGACGTTTATGTAAACAGAATATACGCTTGATTGGTGTTTTTGGTAGAAACGCCATCTGTGGACATAAATACAAGCGTTAGCAAGTTTTTTAACTTGCATTTTTGTTTATCATAAATGTACCTTTGAGGTCTTTCTTGCAATGATATAGATTGCAGAGGCTTCTACTATGTGGTGATGCTGAACTGAGATCAGACCCATATAGCTATCTGGTTTGCTATGCTGAGTTTGAAGACATTACGTGTCTAAAAAATTCACGCTTGCAAGCTGAATAGAAATTGTTTCATAAACGCTCAGAGTTTGTGTTTAGATCTAGTTTCTTTATTCCTGTCTTTCACTGACGATAGCAAATAGCTTGAAATCATGATCTGAAAGTGGAATTATAGTTAGAGATAGTGAATGCTACTCTGACGTTTATGTAAACAGAATATACGCTTGATTGGTGTTTTTGGTAGAAACGCCATCTGTGGACATAAATACAAGCGTTAGCAAGTTTTTTAACTTGCATTTTTGTTTATCATAAATGTACCTTTGAGGTCTTTCTTGCAATGATATAGATTGCAGAGGCTTCTACTATGTGGTGATGCTGAACTGAGATCAGACCCATATAGCTATCTGGTTTGCTATGCTGAGTTTGAAGACATTACGTGTCTAAAAAATTCACGCTTGCAAGCTGAATAGAAATTGTTTCATAAACGCTCAGAGTTTGTGTTTAGATCTAGTTTCTTTATTCCTGTCTTTCACTGACGATAGCAAATAGCTTGAAATCATGATCTGAAAGTGGAATTATAGTTAGAGATAGTGAATGCTACTCTGACGTTTATGTAAACAGAATATACGCTTGATTGGTGTTTTTGGTAGAAACGCCATCTGTGGACATAAATACAAGCGTTGAACGTCGCTCTTCCGTTAGCAAGTTTTTTAACTTGCATTTTTGTTTATCATAAATGTACCTTTGAGGTCTTTCTTGCAATGATATAGATTGCAGAGGCTTCTACTATGTGGTGATGCTGAACTGAGATCAGACCCATATAGCTATCTGGTTTGCTATGCTGAGTTTGAAGACATTACGTGTCTAAAAAATTCACGCTTGCAAGCTGAATAGAAATTGTTTCATAAACGCTCAGAGTTTGTGTTTAGATCTAGTTTCTTTATTCCTGTCTTTCACTGACGATAGCAAATAGCTTGAAATCATGATCTGAAAGTGGAATTATAGTTAGAGATAGTGAATGCTACTCTGACGTTTATGTAAACAGAATATACGCTTGATTGGTGTTTTTGGTAGAAACGCCATCTGTGGACATAAATACAAGCGTTAGCAAGTTTTTTAACTTGCATTTTTGTTTATCATAAATGTACCTTTGAGGTCTTTCTTGCAATGATATAGATTGCAGAGGCTTCTACTATGTGGTGATGCTGAACTGAGATCAGACCCATATAGCTATCTGGTTTGCTATGCTGAGTTTGAAGACATTACGTGTCTAAAAAATTCACGCTTGCAAGCTGAATAGAAATTGTTTCATAAACGCTCAGAGTTTGTGTTTAGATCTAGTTTCTTTATTCCTGTCTTTCACTGACGATAGCAAATAGCTTGAAATCATGATCTGAAAGTGGAATTATAGTTAGAGATAGTGAATGCTACTCTGACGTTTATGTAAACAGAATATACGCTTGATCGGTGTTTTTGGTAGAAACGCCATCTGTGGACATAAATATATATATATATATATATATATATATATATATATATATATATATATATATATGGAAAGCATGAAATATTTTTATTTTTAATCTAATCTGTCATATATAAAAATACAAATATAAATTTATTTAAACGCACATTGATTACATAAGTAATATTTACTAAGAGCTGTAACCTCAAGAATATGTGTAAAAATGTGATAGTAGGGACCTCTACAGTCGTAACTACAAGCTTACGCTTTGGAAGATTTTGTATTAATGTGTAATAAAGAAATGTGGATTTAATCAGTGAAGTATTGAATAGCTTCAATACTTTCAGATCAAACCGCCTTCAGCTTCACCTATTTAACTAGAAAGTAGGCTGAAGTAAAGAAGGGTTCCCCTCTTTTCTTCCAAAGCAGCGCTTGTCGGTTAAGACATATGAGGTCCCTATTGTTTACATTAATATTTTGGAGGCTACAGCCTTAGTAAAAATACAAATAATATGTAATAAATAAGAAATTTACAGTTCTTAAATATTTTATGTACTGTTTTGAGATTATCTCATTGCAACTAATTATTAGTTGAATCGAGCTAATCTCAAAACCTTGCATAAGATATTTATCACTTCTAAAATTTTTATTTATTACAAAAATTATAATAGTAAAAACAACTTCTTTATAGTGGATTTAATTATGACACTTATTTTTTTTTCAGAGGTCATGGAGTAATGAGGAATCATATGCAAACAATATGTATGATACGATTACATTTTTATTAGCTTCAAGTCACATTAAAATTATTTAAATAACTTAACATGCCACAGAGTATCTGAATTTGAATGCAGTCAAAAAGAATAATTCAACATTTACAAAATATATACGCGGAATAGATTTATAGGTAAAATAAATAACTTTATAACAGTGTATTAAATCTTCTATGTAAATACGTAAAGGTATTTTCAAAGTTAGTGCATGTCACTTTTTATATAATTCCGATGTCCCGGGCATCTGATTACATTAAACAGCCGATAACAAAGTAGCATCAATTTCTCCCTCCAAGTCATAATCCACGAGAGAGAGGTTCTTATATGTGTGGAAGGAAAAATAAAGCATTTCTAATATAATATGCATCAAATACGTTTTATAATTTTGACTAAATAAAATAGGAAGTCAGATTTAAATACATAAAAAATATATATCTTTTTTCTTTGTAAAATTCGGGAACAAAAGATTAAATTTAACAAATAATAATCGTTAATGTGCATTACAAGTTATCAGAATTCTTTTTGCTGCTTAAACTAAATTCAAAGTATGGTGAATATCTGTAATTAAATGCAACTTTTTATGTAGTGCATACGAAATTTTTTTAATCAATATCCTAAATATAATAAAGTACTTAAAATAACATGTATAAGTGTGTGAAGAAAAATATAATATATAAACATATGGGATGTGCGTGGTGAATATATTTTAATGAAAATCGGATTATCTTGCATATGAATATGTACCTGTTTATGTTTGATCAGCACCACCGGCACATTTGAGTCTCCTGGTAGGATAACTAAATATCAGTTTTTAAATTATTTGTATTGTTCATAATTAAATGTATTCACAAGGAAAGTAGGAGTAAACAGTCAAATCTCCCTCATTAGTTAGCTTTTGAAATTACTAACAAGAATTTCTTAATGTCACTAGCTTAATGGAAGTCCTTACATAATATGCACCATGGCTGAGTGTTTTCAATATAACAATAAATGTAAATTGAATCAGGTAGCAAAGAAACCATATTTAGAGAGATCTTCATACCTATTATCAATTTCCAATATTTAAGACTACTAATTAATCAAAGAGGGCTTCAATACTAATGATCCAAAATTTACATGTATCATATATAAAAGCATGAATATATATTAATATAATCGAGATAAAAAGTGCTTAGTCCACTATCATCAGATTTTGAAAATTGAAAAAGAAAGTAGATCAATTTTACGATTTAACTTATTTGGAGTTTATAAAGAATTGAAGAATGGCTCTCAATCTTAAATATGTTGGTTACACACTAAATATAACTTTTACTGAAGCCAATTAAAATAGTGCTCATATGTATCAATATTGTCTAAAATATGTCTGATATCTAATATATTTAAAAGATGATTATCAATATTAACAAAACAGAGAAAATTTTTAATCAAATTTCCAGAGAATAAATAACTTCATTTTGGTTTTATTAGCAGTGATTTCGATGTGATACAAAAGATTAGAAGTGATGTAAAAAGATATTAAAAGGAAGATATTGGTAATACCCCCCAAAGATAGAAAAATAAATAAAATGAGAATATAAACTACAATTACTGGTGTATGCAAAGGCCAAAGAATTTAAATAAAAATCTAATATGTATATTGAGAAAAAAGAAATATGTGATAACTTAGGTAAAATATTGATTGCAGTAGCTAAAAATGAGATGTAATCCCTCAGAAGACCAAAGATAAGATATATCTTTATACAAAAAGGTAATATTGGTTATGATGATATATCATTTTTTGTTGCCTTATAATAAAAGAAAATAATGATGAAGGAAGTGTAAATTTGTGAATTTATAAAATTAGAAAAACAATATTAGAAAATATTAATAAACAATGGTTAGATTTATTATAGGTAAAATAAGTAAAAATACTGTGAGCTCAATAGTAGAGAAATAATTTTTAATTTATATTATGTATTTTTTTTTTACCAATTTTTTATCAACTAGATTAATGTAAACATCTAAAAGGCAACTCATAAATGTAAATTACATGTAAGGTTACAATGATGAGTAGTTTAGTGATCATGTAATTAGACTCATGCTGCGAAAGTATATGCAAAGCTTGTATGTATCCAGATGTTGGTGTAGCTTTCGATACTCTTAGGGGGCGATTTTATTGCATCTTACTTCATTAAAACAAATCTAAATAGCTCATATATAGACAATGTATTGGTTTAATTTAGTCATTATCTCAAGATTAAATATTTAAATATATCTTTTGTATTGACATCAACAAAGCTTATATCTGTAAGTTTATGTAAAAATAGTCCTTTGGAATCTCCAAGTTTGTGATTAGTCCTAGTAATGTATTCAAATAAAGATAGTTCTACGAAAGTATTTATATTCATAAATGTTACATATTTGATCAGCATTTAGCCAGTTAACATGTGATTAAAATCACTAGTATATACTATGATTTATGTACAGTAATATTTCTTCTTCATGTCTATTTTGCAACATTTCAGTAGTTTAGAGATACAAAAACTGGGAATTTTAAATTAAAGTGTTTATCTATGCATAGCCTATGTACATTTATCTACAATTTTTCTAATGATGCTAAACATATTTTACACTTAACAATAGTACATCCTTGTATTATTGGTCTAATGTGGGAATGTTTAGCATCATTAGAAAAATTGTAGATAAAGGTACACAGACATGCAAAGATAAACACTTTAATTTAAAATTCAGTTTTGTATCTCTAAACTGAAATATTGCAAAATAGACATGAAGAGAAATATTACTGCACATAAATGATAATATATACTAGTGATTTTAATCACATGTTAATGACTTTAATGCTGATCAAATATGTAACATTTATGAATATAAATACTTCATGGAACTATCTTATTTGAATACATTACTAGGACTAATCACAAGCAGATTCTAAAGAACTATTTTTACATAAACTTACAAATATAAAACTTTGTTGATATCAATACAAAAGATATATTTAAATATTTATCTTAGTGTGACTAAATTAAATCTTATACATTGTCTATATATGAGCTATTTAGTTTGTTTTAATGAAGTAAGATGCAATAAAATCACCCTTCGTTATCAAAGCTACACCAATATTTGGATACATACAAACTTTACATATACTTCACCAACATGAATCTCATTACATGATCACTACTTCTCATTATTGTGACTCTACATATCAACACAACACTAATTTGCATACAGATGTTTACATTAATTTAGTTAATAAGTGGTAAAAAGAATACATAATATAAATTAAAAATTATTTCTCTTCATTGAATACAGTATTTTTACTTATTTTACCTATAATAAATCTAACCATTGTTTATTAATATTTTCTAATATTGTTTCCTAATTTTATAAATTCACAAACTACACTTTCCTTCATCATTATTTTTTCTTTTTAATAATACAACAAAAAATGATATCAGCATCATAACCCAATATTACCTTTTTGTATAAAGATATATCTTATCTTTTGGTCTTGTGAAGATTACATCTCATTTTTAGCCTGCAATCAATATTTTCCCTAATTTATCACATATTTCTTTTTTCTCAATATCTTATTAGATTTTTATTTAAATTCTTTAACCTTTGCAATACACCAGTAATTGTAGTTATATTCTCATTTATTGTTTTTTCTATCTTTAGTTGTTATTACCAATATCTTCCTTTTAATATCTTTTTACATCACTTCTAATCTTTGTAACACATCGAAATCACTGCTAATTAAAACAAAATGAGTTATTTATTCTCTGGAAATTTGATTAAAATTCTCTCTGTTTTGTTAATATTGATAATCATCTTTTAAGTATGATAGATATCAGATATATTTTGAACAATATTGACTGTGAGCACTATTTTAATTGGCTTCAGTAAAAGTTATATTTAATGTTAACCAACTTATTTAAATTGAAACCATTCTTCAATTCTTTATAAGCTCCAAATAAGTCATCATAAAATGATCTTCTTTCTTTTTCAATTTTCTTAATCTGATGATAGTGGACTAAAACTTTTGTCTCGTATTATATTAATATATATTCATGCTTTTATATATGATACATATAAATTTTGGATCAATAAGATTGAAGCCTCTTTGACTAATTGGTAATCTTAAATATTGAAATTGATAATAGGTATGAAGATCTCTCTAAATATGGTTCTTTGCTACCTGATTCAATTTATTTATTGTTATATTGAAAACACTCAACCATGGTGCATATAATCAAGGACTTCCATAGCAATGACATTAAAAATTCTTGTTTTAGTAATTTCATAAAGCATAACTAATGAGGAAGATTTGTTTGTTTATGTACTTACTTGTGAATATATTTATTTATGAGTATACAAATACTTTAAAAACTGATATTTAGTTATCACTACCAGAACTCCAAATGTGTTCAGTGGTCCTGTTCAAACATAAGCAGGTATAATGCATATGCAAGATAATCTGATTTTCATTAAATATATTCACCACACATCCACACTATGTTTATATATTATATTTTTCTTCACACACTATGCATGTTGTTTTAGTACTTTATTATATTTAGGATATTGATAAAAAAAATTTCGTATGCATAAATAAAGTTGCATTTAATTACAGATATTACCATACTTTTTAATTTAATTTAAGCAGCAAAAAGAATTCTGATAACTTTAATACATTAACGTTATTATTTGTTAAATTTAATCTTTGTTCTGATTTTTTAAAAGAAAAAGATATATATTTTTTATTTATTTACATCTGACTTCATATTTTTTATTTAGTCAAAATTATAAAACGTATTTGATGCATATTATATTAAAATGCTTTATTTTTTTTCCCTCACACACATATAAGAACCTCTCTTTTGTGGATTATGATTTGGAGGAGGGTGATATACTTGTTATCGGCTATTTAATTTAATCAGATACCCGGACTTCGGAATTATATAAAGGGTAACATGCACTAACTTTGAAAATACCTTTACGTATTTACATAGAAGATTTAATACACTGTTATAAGTTATTTATTTACCTATAAGATATATTTGGTGTATATATTTTGTAATGTTAATTATTCTTTTTTGACTGCATTCAATTTAGATATAATGAGCATGTTAAACATTTAAATAATTTTAAATGTGATTTGGAAGCAATAAAATGTATCCTTTGCAACCATACTGTATTGTTTGCATATGATTCCTCATTACTCCATGCCCTCTGTCCATGGGTAATCATCATCATTAAGCCACCATAAAGAAGTTGTTTTTACTATTATAATTTTTGTAATAAATAAAAATTTTAAGTGATAAATATCTTATGCAAGGTTTTGAGATTAACTCGATACAACTACTAATTAGTTGCAATGAGATAATCTCAAAACAGTACATAAAATATTTAGAACTGTAAAATTCTTATTTATTGCATATTATTTGTATTTTTACTAAGGCTGTAGCCTCAAGAATATTGTGTAAACAATAGGGACCTCTATAGGTCTTAACCACAAGCTTATGCTTTGGAAGAAAAGAGGGGAACCCTTCTTTACTTCAACCTACTTTCTATTTAAATAGGTGAAGCTGAAGCGGTTTGATCTGAAAGCATGAAGCTATTCAATACTTCACTGATTAAGTCCACATTTCTTATTACACATTAATACAAAATCTTCCAAAGCGTAAGCTTGTAGTTAAGACTGTAGAGGTCCCTACTATCACATTTTTACACATATTCTTGAGGTTACAGCCTTAGTAAATATTACTTATGTAATCAATGTGCGTTTAAATAAATTTATATTTGTATTTTTATATATGACAGACAAGATTAAAAATAAAAATATTTCATGCTTTCCATATATATATATATATATATATATATATCTATATATATATATATATATATATATATATATGTCCACAGATGGCGTTTCTACCAAAAACACCAATCAAGCGTATATTCTGTTTACATAAACGTCAGAGTAGCATTCACTATCTCTAACTATAATTCCACTTTCAGATCATGATTTCAAGCTATTTGCTATCGTCAGTGAAAGACAGGAATAAAGAAACTAGATCTAAACACAAACTCTGAGCGTTTATGAAACAATTTCTATTCAGCTTGCAAGCGTGAATTTTTTAGACACGTAATGTCTTCAAACTCAGCATAGCAAACCAGATAGCTATATGGGTCTGATCTCAGTTCAGCATCACCACATAGTAGAAGCCTCTGCAATCTATATCATTGCAAGAAAGACCTCAAAGGTACATTTATGATAAACAAAAATGCAAGTTAAAAAACTTGCTAACGCTTGTATTTATGTCCACAGATGGCGTTTCTACCAAAAACACCAATCAAGCGTATATTCTGTTTACATAAACGTCAGAGTAGCATTCACTATCTCTAACTATAATTCCACTTTCAGATCATGATTTCAAGCTATTTGCTATCGTCAGTGAAAGACAGGAATAAAGAAACTAGATCTAAACACAAACTCTGAGCGTTTATGAAACAATTTCTATTCAGCTTGCAAGCGTGAATTTTTTAGACATGTAATGTCTTCAAACTCAGCATAGCAAACCAGATAGCTATATGGGTCTGATCTCAGTTCAGCATCACCACATAGTAGAAGCCTCTGCAATCTATATCATTGCAAGAAAGACCTCAAAGGTACATTTATGATAAACAAAAATGCAAGTTAAAAAACTTGCTAACGCTTGTATTTATGTCCACAGATGGCGTTTCTACCAAAAACACCAATCAAGCGTATATTCTGTTTACATAAACGTCAGAGTAGCATTCACTATCTCTAACTATAATTCCACTTTCAGATCATGATTTCAAGCTATTTGCTATCGTCAGTGAAAGACAGGAATAAAGAAACTAGATCTAAACACAAACTCTGAGCGTTTATGAAACAATTTCTATTCAGCTTGCAAGCGTGAATTTTTTAGACACGTAATGTCTTCAAACTCAGCATAGCAAACCAGATAGCTATATGGATCTGATCTCAGTTCAGCATCACCACATAGTAGAAGCCTCTGCAATCTATATCATTGCAAGAAAGACCTCAAAGGTACATTTATGATAAACAAAAATGCAAGTTAAAAAACTTGCTAACGCTTGTATTTATGTCCACAGATGGCGTTTCTACCAAAAACACCAATCAAGCGTATATTCTGTTTACATAAACGTCAGAGTAGCATTCACTATCTCTAACTATAATTCCACTTTCAGATCATGATTTCAAGCTATTTGCTATCGTCAGTGAAAGACAGGAATAAAGAAACTAGATCTAAACACAAACTCTGAGCGTTTATGAAACAATTTCTATTCAGCTTGCAAGCGTGAATTTTTTAGACACGTAATGTCTTCAAACTCAGCATAGCAAACCAGATAGCTATATGGGTCTGATCTCAGTTCAGCATCACCACATAGTAGAAGCCTCTGCAATCTATATCATTGCAAGAAAGACCTCAAAGGTACATTTATGATAAACAAAAATGCAAGTTAAAAAACTTGCTAACGCTTGTATTTATGTCCACAGATGGCGTTTCTACCAAAAACACCAATCAAGCGTATATTCTGTTTACATAAACGTCAGAGTAGCATTCACTATCTCTAACTATAATTCCACTTTCAGATCATGATTTCAAGCTATTTGCTATCGTCAGTGAAAGACAGGAATAAAGAAACTAGATCTAAACACAAACTCTGAGAGTTTGTGTTTAGATCTAGTTTCTTTATTCCTGTCTTTCACTGACGATAGCAAATAGCTTGAAATCATGATCTGAAAGTGGAATTATAGTTAGAGATAGTGAATGCTACTCTGACGTTTATGTAAACAGAATATACGCTTGATTGGTGTTTTTGGTAGAAACGCCATCTGTGGACATAAATACAAGCGTTAGCAAGTTTTTTAACTTGCATTTTTGTTTATCATAAATGTACCTTTGAGGTCTTTCTTGCAATGATATAGATTGCAGAGGCTTCTACTATGTGGTGATGCTGAACTGAGATCAGACCCATATAGCTATCTGGTTTGCTATGCTGAGTTTGAAGACATTACGTGTCTAAAAAATTCACGCTTGCAAGCTGAATAGAAATTGTTTCATAAACGCTCAGAGTTTGTGTTTAGATCTAGTTTCTTTATTCCTGTCTTTCACTGACGATAGCAAATAGCTTGAAATCATGATCTGAAAGTGGAATTATAGTTAGAGATAGTGAATGCTACTCTGACGTTTATGTAAACAGAATATACGCTTGATTGGTGTTTTTGGTAGAAACGCCATCTGTGGACATAAATACAAGCGTTAGCAAGTTTTTTAACTTGCATTTTTGTTTATCATATATATATATATCAATTAGGTTTAAAGTACCTAGAAATAAATTTATGACTAATTAAAATTTTGTTTCTTCTAGCAAAACATTTCAGACAATAAGAACATGAAGAGATATGTCTTTTCCATTTAAATTGTTTGTTTTTTCATGGGCCGATGCTTTGACACATGAAAAAAAATGTATTGACATGTGCGATGCTAAAGGCAATTTAATTATATTTAAACAGTTGCAATAAGATAATCCTATAACATTATATATATATATAGTGACAAAAATTGCATGTACTCGCACATATATTAAAAGGTTAAAGCTAAACTAGTCAATAAAATAATCATAATTTCTTATAAAGTTAAGGAAGGTTGAATAATAGATTATATTATTTTTCTTTTAATTTGTTCCGTTTGTTTATAGTAATCATTCGGAAGAGGAAATTATTATTAAGAAGAATTGTTCATATTTAAAGTTTGTTAGATGTGTTGATGATTGTTTGTTTTAATTGAGAATGATAAGATGAAAGAGTGGATAAATGAATTTAATTATTTTGGTCATTCTATAAAGTATGTTGTAGAAGGAGAGGGTTTAGATCTTGTTAAATTAAAATTTTTAGATTTATTGGTAATCAGAAATGTAAAGAATAATTGTTCGGTATGTAGATTATGTCAAACTACTAAACATGATATGATTACCATTTCTTTTGCTTGCTCAAGCTGTTAGAACAGACAAAACTCTCCATGTAGTTTAAGTCACTCAGTGCAAGCCAGAGTAATCCAAGGCTTCTCACTAATGAAAGCCACAAGCTAGAAATTAGTCTGGGGATATTGGATCAGTTGGCATAAAATAAGGATTTTATGCATGAGCCTTCTGGCATCCATTGATTATTCTGGCTTGCATTGAGTGACACTACTGTATGGAGAGTTTGCCTGTTTTAAATATAAGATCTATATTTAAATTGTCAGCTATCAATCTGTATCTCATAAAGTAGTTGCTTTAAGAAATTATTGTCATAGAAATAAAAGATTAAATAATTCTAATGAAATAGCTTTGTTTCAGAAAGGTAAATTTTATAAAGATTACTTAATTGTTGGCTACTCTAATAAATTTATTAAAAGTATTTTATTTAATAGTAATAATACTTGTAATAATGTAAAGAATAAAAAAAATGATTTTATTATTTTGCCATTTAAACTATCTTCTTATAGAATTATATATAAAAATAGTAATTCGTTTGGAAATAAGAAAATTGCTTAGAAAAGGGGTATTACTTTGACTAATTTATTAAATAATATAAATAAAAATTTTGATAGAAAGACTATTCCTGGAGTAGGGTATATTAATCCTTGAATAGATAAGAATAGTTTGAGCTTAAAGGGAAAAAATAAACATACATAAAAGTAAGATTAGAAATAAATATCTTAGTTCTGCTTTATATATCCATAAAAAAATGCAGGACTCACTATTAATTTTGATGAGGATAAAGTTGTCTTCTTTGAGAGAAATGGATAAAAAAGAATTAAGAGTATTATTAAAAATTTATGATTCTGAAGCAATTAACTTTTTTAAAAGTTCTTTTAATATTAAGGGTGTATAAGATGTATATATAATTGTGGGTAATTTTTAATTTAAATATGTTATTTTGTAGTACTTTACACTTAAGAAGTCTGCTTGCAGTAGAGAAGACATTGGTTGTGTTTTAGTGTTTTTATTTTTTTTGGAAAGTCTGTTGAGTTGTGTATTTGGGGTAATTTTGATTATATATATATATATATATATATATATATATATATATATATATATTTCAATATACCCATATATATATATATATACGACGCTCTTCCGATCTTATTGTACCTACTGGAAATTGAAATATATTTCAATAAATGATATAATGTTAATTGTAAAAAAAATTTTTTGGCGGTTTGATTTTAATAGTGAATATATATATTAAGCTGGGCTGCATTGGATTATATTTCTGGAATAACATGTAATATTGAGAAAAAGCAATGTTTATTATTAATTGTGGTGTATAAAAAATTGGAATTGACTTTATCCACTTTAAAAATGAATGTGTAAATAGTAAAGTTTATAGTATTGATGAAATTAGTATTCTTTATTATGTATATTTTTGTTAATGCATTCACAATTGTATGTTATAAATAATACACCTAAATATTTAATGTATCAAATATGATGGTTATTTTATTTGTATAACATTGTATTGAAAAATGTGTAAAAAGTACATTTTCATTATAATATGAAAGAATATACTATAAATTGTTTTAGTTTATTTTGGAATGAAAGAATCTTATTTGTATTTTAAAAAAATGAAAATATTTATTATATGTAATAAGTATAAAATATTTATTTTTATTTGTTGTTATTATTGTGTAGTAATTTTTTTATTTAAGGAACACTGGCTGAAGTTGACCAAAGAGTTATTATGAAGCATTGCTATAATGTCTTCCATCAATTAAAAAAATTATAAATAGATCTAAAAAGTTTAAACTAATTCTTTCTCTATCTTGCCTTCAGTAGAAGTGAATTCTTCATATGATTTTTATTTGTTTGTTTTTAAAAGTATATGATTGTTAAATGGATAGACTGATAAAGTGAAAGCAATAGTATTCATTCATTTATTGGACAGGATTGTTGGGAATTTGTGAGAGGTGACAATTTGTTAAGAAATGAAAATGATTCATAGCATTTTAAAAACTGTCAGAAAATTTCTTTGTCTCAAACATGAATATTGCTTACTTTTCCAGTTTGAGAAAGAAATGCTAACAACAGAATAATGTGCACAAAGATTGTGTTCAACTGCTGGTATAATTTTATGAGCTTAATGGATTATTTGTATAAAAGATAAATATTGGTTTAATTTTCATAGCAACAACATGGACGAAACTAGTATCTGTTCACTTGTAATGTTTTATGAATCAAATATTAGTTAAAAGACAGGATATTTACATTGTATTGTTATGGATATAAACTAGTGCTTGCATACCATTTCTACTTATAACATAAAGCATAATAAAGATGAGTTTGTCAGTGAATTATTATGTAAATATTGCAACAAGGTCTTGATCAAAAGCATGTACAGCAAAATACATCCATCCATGGTCATCACCCTCTGAATGTTTGCCACTGCCAAGGGGCACAAGTCTAACATACTTCTCAGACTCATGTTTGACTACAGAGATGTATAAGATTTTAACTCTGCCAAAATGATCAAACTATGATTGAATGCCCAGCTTGGTTATGGCACATATATTCAATTCATCATTTGACTTCATTAACTATATAGCGAATGCCAAATTTTGATTCTTCATATAAAATAGCTGCCCTAGAGATAACACTGAACTTTGTCACTCAATTAATAGAAAACTTTCAATAAACATAATAAGAGCTGAACTCACAAAACACAACTATTCTTTGAGATGCATTGAGTTCATTTTTAAGTTTCTCACTTGGCTATCTAACAATATTAGAACATTTGATGGACAACATTATCACATGACCAACTGATGACCCACATATCTATCAGTGGCTTCCTGTCCAGCCTAAACATAATTCACTTCAAAAACATATTTCTTCCAGCACACTTCTTGCATGTTATGTTGATGATATTTTTATACATGGGACAGAGTCCTTAATTCATAACATCAAAGCAAACTTCCAGGTGCACTTGGAAATACACATAATGATGGAATAGGAAGACTCACTTCAAAGTCTGAAGTATTTAGAAATCCTCCTACAAAGAAATACATATCATCTAAAATACTCAATGCACATCAAACCACTTGCAGTTCGTGGATTCCCCTAATTCTCAAAAAATTTGAGGTCTACCCTTTTTTTTGTATCACAATCACTTGTTATGCAAACATGACTCATCTCACAAAGCAAATATAGAATAATATTTAAAAGACTTAACCTCTATTGAATTTAAATACAATTACCTAACAAGGAAAGTCATACAATTCTGCCAAAAACTAAACTCAACCTCTCCCAATAATAATAGGTCTTGGTTATTTTTGCCATACATTTTCACATTAAAAAAAAACATTTAATAGAATCTTTTCTCCAATATTTAGTTTATGTTTTCAATCCCCCCTCTACTATTATACTAATTAATAATTCCAAGGATAGAATTGAAACTAAACTGACCCCCAATACTGTATATAAATTTAAAAGCCCCCCAAACTGAATGCAAAGCAACATACTATGGAGAATCTTGGGCATCCCTAGCCACCCACATATCATAACATCGGTACTAATATAAAAGATCATCTTACAAGTCAGAATATATCTTTATTTTCCTTGAACACTGAAAAGCAACATGACATTTATTTAACTTCACCTTGGTTGCCATAGAAAATATTTAAAAAAATGACTCAAAATGTAAAATTAGAAATGCATGGTATATAGCTAACAACACTTACTACACTATACAATACAAAGAATCGTGCTTCCCCCCTCCCCAAAACATGGATGCTCTAAATTATAATTTATGCAAATTTGAGTACCAGCTGCCTATATATATATATATATACCACCATTTTTCTATTCTGATTCTACTAAGTCCTTGAAAGTGCTAAGCCATTGTACAGTACTCTGCTTAGCTTCTCTATTGCATACTTAACAGATATTACAATTTACACAAGAGACAGATAGTAAAAGAAATATGTGTACATAAATATATATATATATATAAACATAGCATATGTGAAAGTATATACTATTAAGGGAAGCAAACAATTATTTTAATGCTATGAATAAATAACATTAACAAATATTGACAATAGAATGAACCCATCTATTCTTGAAGTTTTTAAATGTTTATAAACTCACTCTTGTTATCAATGGGGAAAATTCAGAGTAAACTTAATATACTAGCCAGATAAAAATAGGGCAGTAATAATTATTATACTAATATTCAATTATCCAAGGATGAAAATATAATCACTCTTAATAATCTTGCTTTATAAACATGATATGAGAGTAGCTTAATGTAGATGTAGATTAAGAAAAGTAAGCTAATGTCCTATAGACTAATAATAAATAACACTCTATATATTTAGCAAAGATAAAAAATAGAATGAACCCAACCATTATATAATCTTTTGATGTTTGTACATTTACCGTTATTATACATTGGAGAAAAATAAAAGTGAACCCAAGTTATCAGTCAGATAAAAATACAGATAACACTCTTTACATATAGCTGATATATTCACTCTGAATTTCCATCAGTGGAAGCAAGACTTAAAATTATAAATAACAAAAGTTTAAAACTATATTCTTTTTTCTTTTTGATCTTTACTATATATAAAGAATATTAATTATTCATAGTCCGAGAGAGTAATTTGCTCTCCTTAATTTAATATATATATATTAAGCTATGTTATTTCCACGATTACTATTATCAACATGTGTTTGGTTAGTAAAACAAAGGAGAGATTCTGTTCACATTCTTGGATGACTAATTATCATTTTAATAATTACTACTGTCATATTTTCATCTGGCTGGTACATTAAGTTCACTCAGAATTACCACCAATATTAGCAAGAGTAAGCTTATAAATATCAAATTTTTAAAGAATAGGTTAGCCTATTCTATTTTCGATCTTTGCTTTAGTAGTTTGCATCTATTGATTACATGCGTATATAGCAATGTTAATTTTATGCATATATATAGCTATGCAGACATATATATGTATTGTAGTTGGCATTTAAAAAATAAACTGGATTTCTACAAAACAATTACATAAGCATGCATTTTTAAATCACAAACTTATTGGTTTTGCATTTCATACATATAATTTTAGACAATCAAAAAGCATATGTTTGAAATATGAGAATTACCAGTTGTGGTTTAAAAATATTTTTTGAGGATAAATGGAACAAGTTAAAACATTCCAATAAGAAAGATAAGATTATGCATATAAGAATAATAAAAGACATATTTAATCTTTCTAAAAAATGAAATATTGATGAAGAATAATTTGAAAATCTTTATTTACTTAAAAAAGATTACAATTATCAATAATGCAAGATAAAATGACAACACCTGTAAGATAAGTTAAACACACGCACGCGCACAGACATATATATATATATATGTATGCACGTGTTCTTAGATTAAAAACAATGGTGAATAAATTTTGTTTGATAATCTGATCATAATGCTCATCTTCATCATATTTTTGAGAGCCTTACCTGCATTCCTAACAGATAATTTAACATATAACATATGAAAGATAAAAAATTCGACATAAATTAAGATAATAAAAAATTCAAAAATATAACAAATAAAAATTCAAAATATTTATATCTGTTTAAATATTAAAATCAACCACAAATAAAATCTTTCAAAATTATTTCAAATTTAATCATTTTGATAAGTTGGGGTTATAGCATTAATAAAGAAAATAGGTCATTAAAAAAATCCATAAAACTTATAGCTTTTTTAATAATGTATGAAATATAATTAAACTGCAACACCTTTCTTAAATAGTTTTAGATCACTTAAGGTGATTGAGCAACTAATTAAAATCAATTTATCATAAGATAAATATATTGTAGATAATTATCACGGTTACAAAAACTGAATGTTTTTATAGTAAAATCACGTTTATATATAGTGGTATAAAAACGATAAAAATGAAAAAATATTTTTTTATCATTTTAATATAGTTAAGTTTCAATGTAATATTTTTCAAGGGATTGGTGGAAGTAATTGATAGATACAAAAGAATGATAAAATGCAACCCTAATTAAAAATGTAAATAAAACCTATTTAATAGTTATTCAAAGAAATACTTGTAAAGTATAATTCTGATTTTATATTTCAAAACATCGTACATCTAATACTTACATAAACAATGTACATATACATTATAAAATATTTGAAATATCCCATACCTATGTTATTCCAGCCATACTCCTCTTTAAATAAAGAAAGTCAAATGCTAAAATTTGAGTTTTCTTTATTTAAAGAGAATTATGGCCGGAATAATCGAGCTATGGGGCATTTTAAATATTTTATATTGAGTGCAGCTAGTGTTATGCATTATTTCTCTTTAATATATATATATATATATATGTCAACAGATGGCGTTCTACCAAAAACACCGTCAAGAGTATGTTTACATAAACGTCAGAGCATGCATTCACTATCTCTAACTTTAATTCCACTTTCAGATCATGATTTCAAGCTATTTGCTATTGTCAATGAAAGTCAGGAATAAGAAACTAGATATAAACACAAACTCTGAGCGTTTATGAAACAGTTTCTATTCAGCTTGCAACCGTGAATCTTTTAGACACGTAATGTCTTCAAACTCAGCATAGCAAGCCAGATAGCTACATGGGTCTGATCTCAGTTCAGCATCACCACATAGTAGAAGCCTCTGCAATATATATCATTGCTAGAAAGACCTCAAAGGTACATTTATGAAAAACAAAAAACAAGTTAAAAACTTGCTAACGCTTGTATTTATGTCAACAGATGGCATTCTACCAAATCTGTTGACATAAATACAAGCGTTAGCAAGTTTTTAACTTGTTTTTTGTTTTTCATATATATATATATTAATCAACAAAGTTATATATAGTGTGACATTGCTTTTATAAGCTTGTGTTTACAAATATGTAATATAGAGAGCATACCAATAGTTCAAACAAGCTCTGAATTCATAAGTGCAGTAAGAGAAAATATTTAAAATCTCTATCCAGAACATTCCTATCCTCAGACAAATTGGTTTTCAGGTTGTGGCTCACCTCAGTGAGGAGCTAGAACATTCAGACACTAGATCTAAAATATCAACACAAAAACAGCTCTTATTTAATATGTAATATTTACATACAAACTCTGAAAGTTTTGGACATGAAAATGTCTTTAACTCCAGCTATCTAACTTAAATCGCTATATGGGACTGAACTAAATTCAGATCTACCATATATTAATAGTCTTGTCATATGCTTATAAAATCAATGTCATGATATATATATATAACTTGCTTTATTGATTACTATAATTTCACTTTTAATACCTTGGCCATGATAAAGCTATTAGTATATGGTCAATCAGAATTTAGTTAAGTTCCATATAGCTATTTGAGTTAGATAGCTGGAGTTAAAGACATTTTCATGTCCAAAAATTTTAGAGTTTCTATTTAAATATTACATATTAAATAAGTGCTGGTTTTGAATTGATATTTTACAGAATCTAGTATCTGGATGTTCTAGCTCCTGAGGTGAGTTATAAGCTTGAAATCAATTGGTCTAGGGATAGAAATGTTCCAGATAGAGATTTTAAATACTTTATCTTACCACACTTATAAATTAAGAGCTTGTTTAAGTTATGGGTACACTCTCTCTATACATATATATTTTTTCAATTTTACAATAATTATATGTATTTAGGTATCAGGATTTATATTAATTCCACTGATTAACCTTTTAACTAAGGATTTCTGACAAATAATAATCTATTGACAAACAATATTTTTGAAGTATAATTTAAAATAGATATTCAAATCTTAATTTTTTTAGTATATGTGTTAAAAAATATATACTACAGTTTTATCTTTCAAAATTAAAACACAAAATGGAAAAATATATTTTAAAACATTTTTTATAAAAATTAAAATTTTTAAACAATTACTATTATCTTATTGGAGAAATAATAAATATCTATACTATAATTAAAGTTTTAAAAAGTTTATTTATGTAAATTTTGTCAAATTGCATTGAAAAAGCAAAGTGGACCAAAGATATGTGGAAGAAAAAAGTAGTTCCAACTAAAAAAATCAAATGAATTTATGAATGTGGATTTTTTGTTTCTAAGTGGCTTTTCCTTGTGATGAAAAAATAAAACGTTTAAAATATTTTTAATGAATAACTTCCAATAGAAGATAATTTAAATATTTTTTTGTTTTCAGTTGAATACTAGCAATTAAGGTTAAATGAAAGTACAATTTTTTTTAAAAAATCATGCTTTTTGTTACACTCTTACTGGCATTTGTTTCTATTTAATGCATGAGGTTTAGTGTGCTTACAAATGATTCAGCTGGAAGCATTTTTTTCCTCATGTGTCACAGCATCAGCCAGAAGTGAACCTGCTAACCCAGGACAACTGCTTAGTAAAGCATCCATCGCTGACCTTTCGACCACCAATGCTTGACAGCTGGAAGCATTTAAAATAATTAAATATTAATTCAACGAAAAAGAAAAAATAATTGCATGAAAATGAGAAGTTTTTTTTGCTTTGATTTTTATCAAATTTTTATTAATTATTTTTTTTTTACAAAAAATCCATGTTTTAAAGTAAAATTCTAAATGTAAAATAAATTTGATAAAAAAATTAGAAATAATAAAATTGTAAAAATATTTTTGGAAATTTATTATGTGCAGTTAGAATATAAGGAAATTTACTTGCAAGAAGAATACATAACAATGAATACATTTATTATATGTGCAGATGTATAGATCAAACAGTTGCAGAAAAGTGATTACTGTTAGCTGAAAGGAATCTCTCTTTGATCCCTACTTGAGGCTTTAAAGGAACTAACTTGGAAAAATTCCTAATGCCCACACTTATCATTGCAGTTATCATTACTGTATTATTATTTATATTATGCTCAGAATCAAATGATCACAAAAGAAAAATAAAAGAGGCATTTTACATTAATGGAAACATCCATGCTATCAATAGAAAAGACATTTGCTTTGAGATCTCAAAGAAATGGGCTATGTAACATTAGCTTATTTAAATATTTGCATATATTTTACTATACATTTTATGAGGGCTATGAATATGAAGCATGGATCCTTGAAAACATTAAGCCTATAAACTTTAATATTAATTTATATCTTCTTTTTCATTAAAGAATTATAAATAAGTGTTTTTTTGTTTACATAATAGTGAGAAGTAAAACTATATTTATTATTTATATTGCAAATAAACATGTTTTTTCATATTGTAAACAAATATAGATACTCTTCTCACCATCACACATCAGTTAGCATGGTTAGTTTATTGTTGTTTATTTCTGAGCTTAAAACCAAGAAAAAAACACAGCCCTTTTTCCAAATGCCTAAAATTTTTTAAGTATAATATCAGTTGTATATTCTTAATGACAAAATGAATGCATATATAAATAATTTTTTATTAAATGTTTACAATCATGTCAAAACTAAATTATAGAACTTATTTCATAAAAAAATTATAAAATCACCAGCCAAGGCAGCAGTTGGCAGCCAAAAGTGAAGAGGGTCAAGAATCCAGACTTTTATTTAGCCATCTACAAATGCAAATTGCTTTTAAAACAGTCTAATATTAAATAAGAGATTGCTGAACTTTGTGATTTTAAAAAAAAGTGAAGACAATTGATTTGAAATGTTACATGTACTTTAAATAAGAGCCCAAATATTATAAACGCAAGTAGAATGTGATTCAATATAAATAAAACATGGAAAAATAATTTTTTGAAAATTGATGATATATCAGAAAGGCTGGTGAATAATTCAATTATATATCCCCAAAAATTCACAGTGTAATAAACAAGTAGAGAATTTTTATTTAGATGAACAAAATGCTTTTAATTGTGCCAACAATATTTTTAAATTGTCCAGAAGGTTTTAATGTTAGAATGGGGGGGGAGGGGGGGAGGTTGAAAATGATATGAGAAAATTTATTATGGTGATCAAAATGAAAAAAGAAAGAGACTTGTGAAATTTGCAGAAAAACAAAAAGAACATTAAGAAGTTTGAGAAAATTGCTATATAGAAATAAATACAGAAACATCTAAATGAAGATACAATAGAATTGGATTTTTTTTAACTAATAAAAATACAGATTTTAAGATTGCAATGTTCTTAATAGATTTAATTCAGGAAGTATTCATTAGTTAGTGAGATGTAAAATACATGTTAATGCAAAATGAAAATGACTGAAAAGAGCAGCATTACCAAATGACATTTTAATATTCAACAAATGACATTTTAATAAGTTTAAAGTAGAACCCATTAGTCATTTTAAAACATTGACAGATTTAGAAGATGGTTCAAATGTAATTGATATCAGTAAGATAACTGATATTCTATTGAAAATGGCAAGAAAGATAGCTGGTACAAAAAAGCAAATATACATCATTAAAAGTATGATTGTGACAAGAAAATCTATAAAAAATACATATAAACATATTTAAAAATGATTCATTAAAATATCTTAATATTTAGAATTCTATAAAAATGAGATATAAAAGAATTAATAATAATATAAGAAAATATAATTGTGAATTGACAATGAACACTATAGAAGAGAATAAAAATTTCAAAAGTATAAAACAGCATCTACATATTAGAAGAAAAGTTTTTTCAGCAATAATAGAAAAAGATAGAATGATTACTAAAAGCGTGATGTCATTGTGAAATGTGTCCAAGAATTATACAAAAAAAAATGTATAGTAATAAAGACACAGTATTTCATACAGTTATTGTGAAAAACACAATTTGTTCTCTGATAAAGAAAAAACCTCCAGGAATTGGTGGAATTAATATTGATCACTAAAAAGAACTAAGTGAAAATATAGGAAAAATGATGGCATAAATATATACAAAATAATAAAAATATAATGGGCAACTGGAAAAATACAATAACTATATTGAAATGTAAGAAAGGTGATAAAGACGATATTAACACTATCAACATTCTATCAGTTCTATAATTTTTTTTTAGCAAAAACATTCATTACAACTCATCTATAATGAATTTTGCATTCTAAGCAAATAACACAAGATGAATTTAATAATAGTTTAGTTCTGTGATTTATCCAAAAATTTAAAAACTGTTATAAAGAGGTCTAATGAATAACAGTTCCCATTATGCTTGGAATTTAAAAATTATGTAAAGGAATTTGATTTTATAATCATTTGTATAAGTAATTAAAGCTTTAGAATCATTAAGATTGAGACTCAAAAAATAGTCATATATATATTTTTTCCATATGTCATAGCATCACCCGGGATGCGAACCCACAACCATCTGCAAACAACTACTTGCTTGCAAGGTTGCTGCGATGACCTAAGCTATAGACAAGAAAAAAAAAAGATATCTTATCTTCAAAACTTTTTATAGCAGTTTTATGATAAATATTTTTTGGATTAAAATGGGAGATTAAGAGAATAAAAACATAGAGAAATTATTTAACTGATATAGATTTTGCAAATGATGTGGTTATGTTTGCAAGTAATGTTTCAGAACTATGACAAAATTTTCTAAAAATTATCAAATAAAAGTACAAAAAAGGATTAAAAATACTTAAAAAATTGAAATAACCTTCAATATATTTTATCAGAAGATGAAAATAAAGATATCATGAAGTAGAAGTAGGTAACAACTGCAGACATGTTAATAAAATTTTTAATACAAATAGAAACTTAATGAAGGAAATTAATCATAGAATTACATTTGTATGGAATGCTTTTGGTAGAAATAATATTAAAATAAAATGCATGTATTGTACCGGTCAAAAAGAAGCCAACACATCAACAAACCCAAACTCAAAGTCGGATTCAAACTCAGGTGGTTCAAACTGAATTCAAACCCAACTCACGAGCTCAGATCAAATCAATGGATGACATATATCGACGGTACATGACTATGCGCCAAGGAACTAGCTCAACGGATGATGATGATTAATGAGACTCCTGATCTAACTCTAATAAAGTATAATAAAATAACTAACAATCTTTATAAGTCAACTCATATATATATGTTCGGGTTGCCAATACAGACAGTGAGCATTAATATTAAAATAATTTGAATAAGAAAGAAAGTTTAAAAAAAAAACCCAAATGTGTTAATAAAATGTTTAATAATAATTATAATTTTGTTCAACTTTTAGATTGTGATTATATAGATTACCTCTAGTCTTTAAACAGAATTTATATTTACAACAAGAATGGCAGTCCTTATTATATGCCAATACTATTACGCAATATTATATGATAAATATATGTCTATGCCCCCGACAAGAAAATAAAGGTAGATAAAGGTATTTGGCTATGACTGAAATTATTATTCTGATTCTAAAGGAAAGAATGTGAGATTTATTTTCACATTCGCAAATCAATTCATAAAGAGCAAGATACGTATTTAGGGCATAACTTTAATATTTAATAGAAAACTTATTTAATTATAAATAAACATGAATTTGTTCGACTTTAATAAAATCAATTCATCACGATTTACGAGCATGAGAGCGGGCTTTACTGGAACTGAGAAATAAACGGTACTGACGACTTATGAGCTATAAGAATAAATGTGAAAAATAATGGCTTGTCTATGATTTGAGAAAATAGCAGGGCTGCTTGTATTTGACAAGTCTTCAATGCCCTATATGAAGGATCCATAGAACACAGGGAAAACCAGGTCGGGTCGTAGCCTCGAACCTTTGGTGTTCCAAATATAAAACGAGCAAGTGGAGGAAGTGCTTTCTTCCTAGATAATTAAACTAATAGAAATATCACTGAGGACAAGCCTATGAAACAGGAGATGGCTCGCGTCAGCAACGTTCGGAAAATGATGACTTGGTAATCATCGTATTTAAATAATAAAACCCAATTTATATAAAGAGTGCTCTACGTGATGACCTGATCAAGTTAAATTAAAGTCAAACGTGCTTTAATCAAAAAGTATTTAATGCAATTAGAAATTATATTAATTATGCCCTAAATCCCATGCCCTTCCTGAATATTAATAGAAAGTATAACATTTGAATTAGAATATATATTCATTTAATTCCTTTATCAACCTTTTTGCAAACAATAAATTAATGTGAATAAATAACTATTATAAATTCAGTAAAGTGGCCGGGAGCATAGGTTAAAAATTGAGCTAATAATTTGTTGTTATTAGCCATTAATAAAATAGCAAAAATTGTACAAATCATTCAACTCGATAATTAATAGAACTGTATCAAAATAGTTCTAGTGGGTAAGAATTACTGTAAAAATAAATATATTATTTAACAAGGCAAATGCAACGAAGGAAATTATTATCGAGTTGAAGTTATTATTGGCATATAATAAAAAATAAACAATATTAATAAATCACACAATAAATATATATATAATATAATAAATGAACCGCCATCGTAAGAAATGAGAAAGTTAAATATTAAATTTAAAGACTAGAGATTAAGATAGAGAATTACTACATAATTTAAAATAACATTAACAAAAAGACAATTTTACAGTAGATAGCTTAAAGATGTTTTAACTTAAAGTTCAGAACTGGCCAGGTTCAAAAGGAAAGATATTACCATTTCTTCATGGTTGACTTCTGCGTTTCCACAGGGCAGAGTCCAGTTGGATGAAACATATGCGCGCATTTTGAAAATTATGTGAATAGCATTTTGATAGATTTCTCTAAGGTTTCGGCAGCTTACGATTGGTATATGAATTTTTATATTGCAGCCACATTGAAGATTTTCAGGGGGCTTAAGGAACCGTAGTCAGACTCTTGAAGTTAAGCCCCCCCCCCCCCACCATGGTAGAAACACTATTTTACTTCATAATTTAACTGGGCGACTTCTCTAATGAAATATATATAGCTTCTCTTAATGAGGAATAATAGCTGCTTGGAAACTTTTCCTGGGCTCTTTATACTGTATCTGATGCCTTTAGGCTAAATCAATCTTACAAAAAATTTACTAGTTGTTTTTAGATACATTCCTTTGATAAGGCTTTCAAACTCATTAACTTGAATTCATTTTCTAATTAGAAAATGAATTTTTAATATCAGAAAATGATTTTAATTAGGACCGTCCTAACATTTTAAAGACTTATCTATTTCTAATTAATAAAAACTTTAACCATTGTTTTGGAAAGAGAAAATCTGAAAGCTTATCGAAAGAATGTAGCTATTAATCACTAAAAATTTAACATATTATTTAAAAGTAAAATAAACATTCCCGACGCAATGAAACTTTCGAACAATTATATATATTTAAACATTTATAAATATATATACGCACAATCCACGCAGTTATAATATATATAAATTCATGAATAATTCTAACATGAATTTATTAATAGAAATGATTAGTTTAAATCTCAAATGAATTAATTTTAACACACATTTATAATAGTTTTTCTTTAAGGAAACTAGCGTGGACTGAACGCATAAAGCCCCATTGCATCGGAAATTCAAAGTTAGTACAAGGGTTTGAAGTTGGCTACATGTGAAAGATCATGAAGCTAGGATCGAACTTAGATCTGACTGCTTCAGTATGTCTTTGAAAAGTTTTTAATAGATATGTTAACAGAAGAACAATAAAGAGACTTTAGATCACTCAATAAAATATAATGAGTTGGAAGTAATAAATAATGTGTAAGACAAAATAGAAAACAAATATATATATATAACTGATATCATCAAAAGAATTATGAAGTTGAAATGGAGCTTGGATTGACATATATCTAAAAGAGATAAAGATAGAAGAACAGTTGAAGTCATAACTAAATTCTAAGAATGCAAAAGATGAAGAAAAAAAAAAAACTTGAAAAATGGATGAATGAAATAATAAAATTTATTGGAATGATATGGAAAAGAGAAATGAGTGATCAAAAGAATCTGAATTAAACTAGGAAAGCCTTTAACTCTCCTTTGGATTATTAATGATTAAACATGAACATGATCCATCAAATAACATTTTAAAATTATCTTGAAAGATTTTAATGCTAGAATTAGAAAATGATTAAAAGTTAAAAACATAATGAATAAAAGTTTCTATAATGAAAAAATATGAAAGGGAACAAATAATTGTGGAAGTTGCAGAGAGGGAGGTGTATATTATGAATCTGAAAAAAAATACTAAATTGAAAAAGACAATGAACACATCTAAATAAAAATAGAGAAGAAATAAATTATATTATGTTTAATGGAAAATAAATATATCAAAATAGTAATGTTCTTAATAGATTCATTACGGGAAGTGATCATTGATTAGTTAATACAAAATTAGAGAGACAAAGACTATTACAAACAATAGTATTAATATCCATTGTTTATAAATTTCAGAAATATTTAAATGAATTTAAATTAGGCCTTGATACTCATTTTAAAATAATGATTTTAAAGAGGTTGAATTTAACTAAGATTAATAAGAAGACAATATATACTTTAAAAAAAATTGCAACAAAGATAGCTGATACAAAAAAGTAGCAATTGATCAGTGTATGAAGAAGAGAAGAAATATTAAAATATGTTTAACTGATCCATTAAAAATGAAAAAAGATCATAATGATATAAAATTATAACTATTAGTTGGCAAGAAATGTTGTAGAAAATAATAAAAATTTCAAAAGTATAAAACAACATCTTGATATTGTAAATAAGTTATTTCAGTAATAAGAAACAAACTTGGAATTATTACTAAAATAGGAATGATGTAATGAAAGTGTGGAAGATCCTACAAAGATAGTAATAAAGAAAAAGAGAACAAATTAAACAACTTTTACATTTTCTTAATTGCTAAGCATTTAAGATGAAGAGACAAGATGTGCAATTAAATGTATAAAAAAGTAAAAAACTTCAGGAAATAGTAAAATTATTATTATAAGAAGTAGATGAAGAATTAAAAAAAAGTTGGCAAAACTAAAAAAAAATATCTAAATGGTAAAGATGTATAAAATGATTGGAATAATGTAACGGTAAAATTGATATTTATAAAAAATGATAAATAAAATATAAATCTTAAAGATCTATCAGTATTTTATCAATTCAACAAGTATAATAACTACTCTTTCTTATTGTATTGCAAAATGTATACCATATAATACTAAATCATCCATGCACTTTACTACTGTTACACAATGCTTTATTTAGCAATTGAAGTTAGGAGATATAAATGTTTTGAAGAAGATTACTGATGCAATCAAAACTGTAAACTGTAAAAGACGGTGGTAAATAAAGCATTGTGTAACAGTAGTAAAATGGATGGATGATTTAGTATTATATGGTATTCTCTCAATTATATACAAAATCTTTATTAAGATAAATTATCTTTGTATTTGGACCGAATCAAAAGGATAAGCTGGATGTAAAAGTGAATTTAGCATAGTGATCACAAACAAAGTTTAGGGTGGCGTTATATAAAGGACTAATAGATATAATTTGACATTCTGTTTTTGATTTATACATTATGAAAAGATATTTGATTCTATAAGCATTTTCACGGTGATAAAATTATTACATCATTAAAATATAGACCAAAATGCAACAGCAGGGATTACATTATATGATGATTTTAAAAAGACTAAAAATGCTAAAAGTGTTTGAAAGAATGCTTTTATATTTCCAAATCTTCTTCTATCAGTTTAACAAGAAATATTTTTCAAATTAAAGTGATTAAAGTAAAGAATAAAAGGATTTTGCAGATTGTTTTTGCCAATTATGCTTCAGAGCTTTAAGAAATTTTGTAAAAGTTATCAGATGAAAGTTAAAAAAGAAGGATTTAAGATAAATACTAAAAAGATTAAAATAATGTTTAATGGATTTTTTCAAATGAAGAAAATAGATTGACAATCATAAATTATTTGGGTCAAATTATTAATACAAAGGAGAAAATTGATCATAAAATTAAACTTGGATGGAATGTTTTGTATAGAAACAACTATATATTAAATAGAATGTTTGTGTGTTAAAAAAGTTTTTAATAGATGTATTTTAATAGTTCTTGCTTACAAATTTGAGATTGTGTCATTAAACAAAAAATGGTATAGAGATAAATATAAAAAGATATTGAAAGTAAAATAGCTGAATGAAGGAAAAGTAAGTATCATTGGCATTATTGATAAAATTAATGACTGAAATGGAGCTGATGAGTGTATTTTGTTAAAAAAATATAGATGGAAAAATACCGTAAGTAATATTTACTAAGGTTGTGGTTAAGACCTGTAGAGGTCCCTATCTTCGCATTTTCATGCACATATTCTTAATGTTTACAGCCTTAGAAAATATTACTTAAGAGATTGTAATAGACCTCAAGAAAATATTGTATGAGATGGAAGAATAAAAAAAATATATATTAGTGTGATGTGAAGAGTAGATTTTAAATTTAATTTAAAAATAAAAATTCAAATGGTGAATATATCCAATAATGGCTAAAAATCTTCACATAAAAAAAATCACGTTGTTAATAATCAAACATTGCAATACACAAGAGTGTGAATCTGAGATTTTAAAATATCATTTACATAGTTTGTCTTTTTAAAAATAGTTCATAATTTTCCATATATAGAAATGAATACAGCAAACTTCTTTTTAAAACTTGTTTTTTATATATGACTATTATAAAAATAAAGTAATACCCCATACTTTTACTATTTTGTAATATAGTCTTTTTTAAGAAACACTCTAAACCTTTTTTATTACAAACAATAGAAAAGGTGTAGAGTATTTATTGAAAAAGATTATATTAAAAAATAGACAAAATGTTGATGTATTATTTTATCTTTATAATAGTCATATATAAAAACATGTTTTAAAAAGAAGAATATTCATTTATATATATATGAATCTGAGATATAAAAAATTAAAGCAAAAAAAAATTAAATAAACAATACAAAACATATTAGAATTTTTAAACAACAAGTGATTAATATCATAAAAATATTAACTTAGTTTTGGTGTAAAAAAACAAATAAAAATAACTAATTTATTCATTAAACCAAAAAAAAAAAAACTAAATAGATTCAATCTATCACTCCAAACCTCACTTTAAACTATGCAATATGATTTATCCATTGATCAAAATTAACATCATTGAAATTAAAGTGTTGTATATTATTACATATTATTTTAAAATTAAATTGTTGAAGACAAAATAATATAAACTGATTATTTTAGAATACATTTTAAATAAATAAAAATGGGTAGTTTATGGTTATGTGTACTGTGGCTGCTAGGTGACACTGCAGTACCATTAAGAAGACTACAAGTGATAAATTTCTATCCAAAAATCACTGAAATCAAAAAATTAAAGTGCCTAAGGTAAAGTAAATCGAACAAATCCTTCTAAAATACAAATAAAAAATTAAAAAACCAAAAAATGCTATAATATTTGAATTATAAAAACAGAAAAACTATAATAGTAAATCTGAAAAAAATTAATAAAGCTTTATTAACCCTTCCAAGGGTCACTTCATTATTGGCCAAGTGAGGTAAAACTCTGAAACTTTTAATTGGTCAATTGACAAACTCTTTGATAGAAATATTTTCATTTTTTAATATATATTAATTTTAGTTTCGTTTTCAAAAAGTATATTAATTATTTGTAATGTTAGGAAAGTAAACGAATGTTTTTTTCAAAAATATATTTTTATTTGTATTTTATAGAAATATTCAAAAGCAGAAAAATAAAATAAAAATATTACGAGCAAGTTACAAGCAATGCAAACGTCATTTATATTCCCTCCCAGATTTACGTCAAGGAATTTTTTAAGAATTTTTTAGTAAAATCTTAGTGTTTTTCTAAAAATAATTATATTTTCAGCATATTTTAACCAAAATATATTATAATATGTAAATAAATGCCAGAAAAATATTGTAAAACATTAATCTTTGTTTGAAAATTAAATAAACAGCTTGAAGCAATCTAAACTCTTGACAGGATGTCAAAATTATTGCTATCGCTGGTTTCTTTTTCAATTTATAATCATGTAAAGAATACAATTTTTTAATAAAATCTTCCTACTTTTGTAAAATAACTATATTTTCAGCAGATTTTATGAAAATAATTTATGATATGTACAAAAAATAATAAAAAAAAACACTCTAAAACATATATTTTTAGCAGTGAAAAAATATTTATCAGAATCATCAGCCAATAAGCACCAAGAATGGATGGCCCACCCAATCAGCATTGGTCTTCTTTTTTTTGTTCAATTTAAAACATTCCTAATTTTTTACTTGTAAAATAATTCAAGAGAGGGCAGCACCTTATGGGACTTTTTCTAAACTTTCCAATGAGTATAAATATGTCACCATACCTCAAAAATGCCTGATTTAGAGCAATCCAAAGCCTTTGATGCAACAATGTGTTGAACCCCATTAAAAGATTAATGGCATATGGCAGGAATGCAATCTGTGAAAATATATCAAATGCAATCTCTCCCTCTCCTGCATCAAGAATTTCATCAAAAGTAAGAATAAATATAATACTAAATCTCAAAAAATTAAAGAAGCTTTATTAATAGTGTACTTATTAAGTAATTAAATAGAGATAACAATGAGTTCAAAGCTATTTAAAAAATAAAACTAGCTATGAAATACAAAAACAGAAATTGGTCTAATATATAAAACATAGCACCTCCCTGCATGATTATATCTAGCTTCATTTAAATGTTATAAGTTTTTTAAAATAGATTTGTAGAGATCTGCAATGAAAAAATATTACCAATTTTCTTCCAGGATGAGTTGTCTGGCACGTGTAGTAGGCACTTGATATTTGCAGCATAAAAATTCATTTAAAAAAGGTTCAAATTTTGAGCAAAATTATTTAGAGAAGGTAGTCCAATAGTTGTCATTTGGTGGTTTAAAAAATACAACAATTATGGTGCCTTAGCAAACAATTATTTAAAGAAGGTAGTTCATAAAATATAACATCCCAATGCAATTTAAGAGAGCATAGCACTTTTACTTTGTAAGAACTTCAATGCCTCATGTTCTGTCTTTGGGAGATCCCAAATTTTCATCATTTTGTGTAAGTAAAGATGGTAAGACATTATATCTACTTAAATTTCAGTGTGGGTTTTTGAAATGTTGCCTGAAAGTTTGTACATGAGGTTTAATATTGTATTCATCTGCGTAAAAAAAAATCCATATTAACACCATCAAAAAATAAAAATAATATGAACAACTTGTATTTTTAGCACTCAAAAATAATTAATACATCATAATAAAATTAAGCAGGTATTTCAAAAGACTAGTTCAGTTATATTTTGATTAAATTTGTGGGCCCAAGCAGCTATATTTTTCATGTGAAAAGACTATTACGCAAGCGATTGTGAGAGGTCTATTAAGTCACATTTCATTTGTATTGTATAAACAAAGTTTGATGGACAGCCAACTAATTTTAAAGAATGCTATAGATCAATATGATTAACTAAGCCAAGTACCTCGACCAATTTAATAAAAACATTTTTGATGCATTTACTTGATAATAAAAACATTTCGATAGTGCTTCTTAATTCAGTAAAAATTGATGAACCTATTCAACCAATGTATATTGCATTATTCATAAATGTGTTTTTTTTTTTAATTTTTTTTTTTTTTTTTTTTTTTTTTTATTATAAAAAAAAAACTTTTTTTTAGTTAATTCTATGGTGATCTCCTGTAAGTTGTAAAAAATGTGAACCTATATATGGTATAGGATAGTTCCAGATTGAGAGAGAAGTTTTAAAAAAAAATCTGTTTGGTCAGCTAAATAGAACTGTTGTCTTTAATCTCTCACTTGGATATTTTAAACCTCATATATGATTGATAAGTAACTAATCAATCGATTATTATGATGATTAGCTTAATAATATACATTTATAAATTTATTTCAATCATAGAATTTGTTAAACAATAAATAAGAAATGGATCTATTCTTTAAATTGTAATAATAATCCGCTTCTCTCTCTCTAAATACACACATTCATATACCGCCGCGCGCGCACACACACACACACATTTGGAAGCAGGAGGTAAGTTCTACAAACTTTATTTTCTAAAAATAATTTATTTATTGTGTCTTAATCGGCTGGTGCTACAGTCATATATGTCATATATAAATTACAAAAGCGTTCTATTGTTTTAAAAAAAAATTACTATTATAAATAACTTTTTAAATTTTAAATACATAAAAAAGCTGAGCTGGGATTTTCAGAGCTTATTTAATTAATTTAACCTCATTTCTAATAAATCTTTTTTTATATCTCTTAAAGAAAACACAGTAGATCTCTTGTTTTCTTTCACTATTTAAAAGTGTTACTCTACATCTTTAAATCTATTCCTGAATGCCTCTTGTCCAAATAATAAACTTTAGTTAAGAGAACATTGTGCAAGATTCAATTTCAAGATTTTTAAATCCAGTTGGGAATTGAGTTAAAAAGAGAGAAATAAAAAAAAAACCTCTTGTCATTGGCAATCCATTTGAAATACAACTTCAGCAGTGATTTTAAGTTAAGATTAAAAGGATGGCCAGATGACCACATTTATAAAACTTTTAAATCTCAGAAGCTTTTTTTTTTCAACATCAAAGTTAAAAAATGAACAATTGCCACTATTAGAAAATAATTGAAAGTAAAATTTAATGGCAGCCTTATTTTAGTAGAGGATTATCAACAAATGTATTTCATATTAAAACATCCCTTAATGGTGAATTGGGGACAATATTATGATAAAAAGATTTTATTAGTAAAAAAAAAAAATGTAATAAAAAATATTATAGTTTTATAAAATATGTATTTATGCAAATAAAAATCTGCATTTTTGTGAATAAATATTTAAAGTAATTTTGACGAAATCCATATTAGTAAATCATATATAGCTATAATTCTTTCTCAACACAATAAATGAGGGAAATAAGATTGTGCGCTATTTACAGAACAGTGTTTCAATCAACATTTGGATAACAAACACTAATCTATAATGCCAACAATATTAGAATATTGACCCGTATTGTTTATTTATTTTTACACACAGCAACATAGCAAAGTCTATGAAATAATTCTATTCAATTCCACTTGATTTTTTTTTTCTCGATCAGTAATTAAACTAGTAACATTCCGTCATCAGTTTTCGGATTGAGTCAAAGCTCGTGTAGCATAACTGAATCATTTTAAATATGAACTTGACAAAGTATAAGAAGAGTCGATTCAAAGATACACTGAAAAAAAATTGCCAATGTGAATCAATTGATTATTAATTTTTTTCTGATTCTAAATAGACGGTTATTGTGATTAAAACCTTAATAATCTAGAAATTGGAAAATCTTATATTGATATGATTAAAAATAAGAATATTATATTAGTAAAAGTTTCTAAAGAATCCTAAAGTAGAGAAAGATGTAGTCAATATAAAACAATTTCTCTAAAATTAATTTGTGCGGATGTTTTTCAAGATTTACATTGAAAAGACTCAGGTCAGGATAAAAAACAATTACTTGATTCATGTGTATTTTGCAAATTATATTTACTTTTGCAAGAATGAGAGTAGTCATTTATTTATAGTTTAAAATCTGTAAAGCGCGTTTACATTAGTCTGATCGCTAATTTACAATTACAATTTATTAACATAGCGCTATATAAATAAATACCTTATTATAAATAATGCCTTAAATAAATAAATATTTGAATAGTTTATAGCTTGAGAGTTCATAAGAAGATTCAGCAATAAAAAAGTTGAATTAAGATCCATGGACTTTGAGCTTTGGAATCCATCACTGAACAAAATCAAAAAAGTGGATTTATTTCTTTAACATTTAGGATTAGTTAATGATATACAAACTATATAAAATTAATAAAAATCAAATAGTTTATTGCTTGGGGTTCATAAGAAGTTCAAATACCAGAAGTGATCAAATTGGTTTGTGATTCATGGATCTTGAAGACCAAAGTCTGCATAAAATTATGGAGGGTGCTTTATAAAATTATAAATGGCAAAAAGACAAATTGGAATTGTTAATAATACAGTAAAAATATTGTGATTTTATGTATAATCATCATCATCATCAACCATTATCAATCCACTGCAGGATGAAGGTCTCTCCAAGTTTAATCCATCTTCTCCGATCTTTAGCTTCTCTTCTCCACAACACCCCTGCACATTTTCTTATTTCATCCATCCATCTCACATGTGGGCTCTTTCTGGGTCTTTTACAATCTCTTGGAATCCAGTTTAAAATTTCAATTGTCCATCTATTATCATCTCTTCTAGCAATATGTCCAGCCCAACTCCATTTCAATCTTTTAATTTTTTCAATAAGGTCAGTAGCACCTGTTTGTTGTCTTACCCATACATTGCATTTTCGATCTCTTCTTGTTACTCCCAACATACATCTCTCCATACTCCTTTGAGTGGTCTGAAGTCTCTATATTGCTCTTCTATTAAGTGTCCAAGTCTCAGATCCATAAGTAAGAACTGGTAAAACACATTTGTTAAAAACCATCCTTTTCAAACACATAGGCATATTTCCTTTTAATATCAAGTTATTTCTACCAAAATCACTCCAACCAAGTTTAATTCTATGATTAATTTCCTCCATTATGTTTCCATCTGTATTAATAATCTGACCAAGGTATTTGTAACTGTTAACTTCTTCAAGTGTTATGGAACATAATACTGAAGTGGAGTTGGGTTGGACATATTGCTAGAAGAGATGATAATAGATGAACAATTGAAATCTTAAACCACATTCCAAGAGATTGTAAAAGACCCAGAAAAAACCCACATGATGGATGAAATAAAAAAGTGTTCAGGAGTAATGTAAAGAAGAGAAGCTAAAGGTCAGAGAGGGATTGAACTTGGAGAGACCTTGATCCTGCAGTGGATTGATAATGATTAATTATGATTATGGAATACAGAAATTTTGCTTCATTTTTAATTTTTGTTATCCACTTTTAGATATAACAATGGATAAGAGTAAATAGAAATAATAAATCAAAGTGGAATTAATGATAATGTTTAATAAGGCTGTATGTATAATACAAAGAGAAATTAACTGACAAATAATAATAATTGTTCATTAGACACTATTGTTATTAAATATTCTTAGAAACTTGATGTGCAGTAAAATAGATGTTATGAATTAAACTGCTTTAATGACTATAAGTATTTGACTGAAGTAAAATAAATTGATAACTGAAAAAATAAAAGCTTTGTTAATGAGTAGCAGCTGGATTTTGACATAGACATTATTATATCAAAATGATACAATAAAAATAACTATGACATCACAAATTATAATTAGCATATAAAAAGAATTAAAACTGTATCGTGTTGAATAGAAATCTGAAACTATCACATATTGACTCAATATTGTAAAAGAGTAAATGCAGACTAAATATTTTAAGGGATTACTTTACCATGACATGAAAAAAGACTTCTGTATAATGTATGTAGGAAAAATTTCATGGTAAAATGATGTGCATCTCCTACAATACTATGTCATAGAAAATGAATTCAAATGAATTTTAAAGAAATTTGTTTCATATATCTGAAAAATTTTAAGTATATCTCTATATCTTTTTTGCTTAAAAAAAAAAAGGCAGTGAGTAAACTAATTAACCCAGTTCAAAATTGACTTTTACCTATTCAATTCCAATATTACCTAATCACTGTAATATTTATTTCAATGTATGTTAAATTAGTACTACTATCTAGAATGTAGTAATTATTCAGGCTTACAATAGATGACAGTGCTGAAGTAGAAAAGACAGAGTTTATTCCTGAATAACATTGTGTAAACTGGGTCATAGTATGTTTTTGGTTTTATATTACTCAACTACAAATTGCTCTATGAATATTTAACTACACTTAACTGCATGATAAAGATGCATATATAATCTTGTTAATAACATGAGTGTTGTTGCACTAATTTAAACAAAAATTCAACTGCAATAATATGTAGCCTCTTTTAGTAGCCAAGACATTCCTGCTACAAAAATATTTGTTATTCATTATCTCTTCAATTTTGAATAAAATAATATTGTGCTAAATTTTGTGAAGTGGAACAACAAAAGGACTCCTCAAGTAAAAGGATTATATTCATTTTTTTAAAAATGAAAGAACTTTCAATCTTCATCTTAGAAATGAGTAAACAAATTTATTGAATAGTTATTTGTTTTACAAATTTGATGTATGCTTTTTATTATTGTATAATTATTGTTTATATGATATATGCATATTTTATTATTATTTTATTTATGATATTATATGGTAAATTTATAATGAGATAGAGACTCTAAATGGATTTAGTAAAAAAATATCAAGGGTAAAGACTTTATTTTAAATGTATACATTGATAAGAGTTCTTGGAATTATTATTCCAGTATAATAGAATGTATTACCATACACAAGGTAAAAAAAAACATTTTTATATTTGAAATATGGGTGAAAAAAAGTTTTCCAAGTCACTGTGTAAGTTTAGATAGTTCATAAAATTTTAATATTTTATATTGTTATGTAATCATTGTGATAGACAGGGTATGAGCACAGACTTTCACATGACCCACCCCTCTCCACACTATCTCATAACATTGATACACCATTGTGTGTAAATTTATATATACTGATAGACCAAATAAATGTGTTAATGCGTGTGCTAGTTGACTATTTGTTTATTATTATCAAATTCATGTCTTGTTCAGTTATTAATTGGTAGACCATTTTGGAGACAGGTATCAATTTTGACAATTTTATGTTGATGCTTTTCCTTTGCTATTGTATGTGCTAGACCCTTCCATCAGAGAGAATGTAGCTTGTTTACTTCTGTACTGCCAGATTAAATTACCTACCCATTCATATATTTTCTGTCATCCAGTTTGCCTATAACTTAGTATTATTGTGTATTTTTTATTATGTGAGAACATTATAAGGCATGTCCATGTCTGAAATTATTTTATTAGTTCTGCTATAATCAATTTTAAGTATATAGGTGTAATTATTAGTATTGAGTTATCTGTTTCTTGCCCTCATGGTATTAATAGAATTGTATTGCTTTAATTAATTTTGAATAACATTTTTCTGTCATTACAATTCCATAAAAGTATGTTTCCACACTGATTTTTAGACAGTATTGGTGATGTAGTTTATATTCTACTGCTATGTATATAGGCATGTGTATGTGTTATTATATTCCACATGTGTAATTTTTAGATGAATAGTACAAAATAAAGTGTGAGAACTTCAAAAATGTAATGCTATTATTGTACTTTTCTAGGAATGATTCTGAAGGGGATATTTTATTTTAAATTAAACAAATGTTTCTGTTAAGACAACTTGCCATATTAAAAATATTACTCATTATAAATATTTTATTATATTAAACATTATTCTAACCTTGCAAATAAATATTTTATTATTTGTTAAATATGTTTATGGTTTTTTTTTCATATGTCATAGCATCGGCCAGAACATGAACCCACAATCATCTGCAACCAACTATTTGCTTGCAAGGTGGCTGTGATGACCCCTTGGCTAACAATATTTGACAAATATGTTTATGTTTTCATTGCCATTATCATATTCATTTATCCAGAATATCCAATTTAATAAAGTTTTATCATACATTATTTTATAAAAGAGTACACTTCAAGAGTAACATTTACTTATTTATTTTATCACTTATTTCATATCAGCACTGTAATAAGATACACATTATGTTGATTTATCTTTATTTCAAATGCACTTTGTAATCTAATGGGTAGCCTAAAAGTACATTTTCTACCTACTGCATAATTTTATTTTATTACTTGGTACAAAGTTCTTGTATAACAATAATATTGGCATTAAGAAGGGATTTGGGCAATCCATTATCAGATTTTTAATGGTATGAAGAATTGGAGGGTGGAGTAGATTGAAGCCTGTCCATTAAAGTATGAAGATTTGCAATCTTAATATAAATCAAGCACTGATTATATATATATATATGTGTATGGGGAGGGGGAAGATGACAATCTGGACCATTAGGTTCAACCTGAAATACGTATATTGGAGATCATTTATTTCACATGTGTGTAGTCATGTGTATAAGTTGTATGAGGTAGAGTGGATAGCTGAAAGGAGCTTGGAAGTCTGTGTTCAAATCCCCTACATTATACATTTTTTTTTTTTTTTTTTTTTTTTTTTTTAAATATATATATATATATATATATATATATATATATATATATATATATATATATATATATATATATATATATATATATATATATATATATATATATATTGTAACCTACAACTTCAAAAGTAAAATAAAAGAAAAGCATCTTGTGACCATGAACATATAATAAAAAATAATATAATAGAATCGATTAACCATGAATCTACATATAAGCACTAGAGCTGGCTTGACTAGCATTAGTATGAGTAGATATAGGAGAGGCCACAGTACACTACTGACTTTACATTCTATTAACCCAAGACCCTTATAATCTAACATTACACAAAGCATTCTAATTAAACTAATGTTTAATACATGAATGATAAAAAATGTTAAAATACATCTATTTAATTTACAGTTATATTAAGAGATTAATACTTAGGATAATATCTGACTAATGAATGGGTATATACTAACATAATAAAATTAATGATAAATAAGTAAAGATGTAAAAGATTTAGAAGAGTAATAGAGAGCAATAATAATTGACTATTGTAAATAAATAATAGATAGAGTCTAATGAATAGTTAATGTTATAATGAAATGGGATCAATAAAGGATGAATAAACTGTCCTGGAATAATAAGATGAGATGATGATGAAATTAAAATAAAATAAAATATGAATGAGCTATGATAATAAGGTTGGTGATGATAAATGGAATCCTGAAACATTAATTTGATATTATTAAAACAAAATCAAGTATTCTAAATTTAAATAATTAAAGAAGAAAGTTTAAATCTTTGAGATTTTAATAAATCAATAAAGCAATAACAACGAAGATAAGAGACTACGGTAATGCATACCAACTAACTTAAGAATAAAATGTAATAGCAAAATCAAAGTAAAACTATTAATCAATAATTTAATTTTTCAGGGTTCATATAATTTTAAATTTCAATTTTATAATGTTTATCCTGATCAATAAGAGGGATTTTACTACTATCTAAATATTAAACAAAAAAGAGATGACTTATTACATAAAAGGAATTACTAAAGAATATCTAATTACTTTACTGGTAATAATAAAGGTAAATTCTAAATTTTATATTAAATCAACAAATCTATAACAATAAGATAAATATAGTAATCATGTTAATCATCAGATATCTTGAAATATTTTAATCACATTGTAACATACCAGTAGGATAATTATAATATAATTTATAAATAATTTAAAGTTGACCAGTATGAACAATATGACCAAATTCAGTGAATGATGGTTTTTTCCAATTTATTGAAATATTATTCTTTAAAATTAAATATTTAGTTTTTAGTATATCTTTTTAAAATAGCATCTCTGCATGATAATAACAATATGCTAATCAATCAAGAATACAATTTTATACATAGACTAAAGATAAATGTTTGGTAAACTTTATTATAATATGCTGAACATATAATAAAAATGATAGTACTGAGAGATGACAATGGTGATAGCAATAACAACAATGTGTGGATAGTGTTAATAGTAATAACAATATGGATAGCAATAGCAATAACAATATAGACAGTGTTTGACAATAAGATTACTGACAACTGAATACATTTTTAAAACAAAATTTTATCTACAATATTTATATATATATATATATATATATAAAAAAAAAAAAAAAAAAAAAAAAAAAAAAAAAAAAGATGACATCATGAAATTGGTAGAAGATTTTTAGCAAGAATTATATAGTAATAAAGAACAAGTACCTCCTATATCTATTACATCTTCCGAACTGCCCAGAATTTTAAATGAAGAAGTGAGACATGCAATTAAATGTATGAAGAAAGGAAAGGCTCCAGGAAATGATGGAATTATAATTGATATATTAAAAGAAGGAGGTGAAGAAATAGAAACAATTTTAGCAAAGTTATATACCAAATGTCTAAATGATAAAGATGTACTGGAAGATTGGAAGAATGCAGTAATAATATTAATATTTAAAAAAGGTGATAAAGAAGATATTAGAAATTACAGACCTATCAGCCTTTTATCAGTTTTATATAAAATTTTTACCAAAATAATTACAACTCGTCTACAGAGAACTTTGGATTTCCACCAATCAAGAGAACAAGCTGGATTTAAAAGTGGTTTTAGTACAATAGATCATATCCAGGTATTGAGAGAAGTCATAGAAAGGACAAATGAATACGAGTTGTCATTATGTTTTGTATTTGTAGATTATGAAAAGGCATTCGATTTTATACACATTTCTTCAGTGATTAAAGCATTGGATCATCAAGGTATAGATCCAGGATATTGTCATATTTTAAAGAATATTTATAAAAATGCAACAGCAACAATTAGATTACATAATGATACTAGGAAAGTCAACATTGAGAAGGGTGTAGTTTTGTAGATTAAAATGGGAAGCAAATGAGTGAAAGTAAATGGAAATTATAATGGTTGATGATGATGATGATGATGATGATGATGATATATATATATATATAAGATTGATGAAGGATATATATATCCTTCATCAATCTTATGAAAAGGATAGTACATAAAACAAGATTTTATTAGAACAACTACAACACTACCAGAGACAGATCTTCTTGGATCTAATTAAAATTTATAATACATCTTTTAAATTAAATTTTATAGCTTTTTATACATTTACTATGGTAATCCCAAGGTTCCTATCTAATAAATGATAGGCTAGCAATACTTAATATTTAGGTAATGTAATATAACAAATATCCCCTAAAGCATTAATAATTGTGCTTATTTTAATATGCTAAGAAGATTATATGACTTCCTATTTTTATTTAATCAAAATATTGGACTGACAATATTATTCTAAAATATCAATATTATTATAGCTCTACACTTAAATCCTTAATATCATATTATACAACTTTCTCTACTTCTAATGAAAATATCAGTATCTTCTTACTTAACTATAAATATCCATGAGAAAGGTAGCGCATATATTTGAGATCACTTTGTGTAGATAATGCACTAGTACAATAATCATGTATTACAACTAATATTTAACAGGATATTATTATTTACTACCACCATTTTCTTAATTGTAACACAGTTCACATATCTAACTACTATCTTTTCAGGGATGATTTCATTAATACCAATATTGCCAAGACTTAATAGTATAAAATCTAGTGAAATATACAATATATCCAGAGGTATAATGGGGTTGAGTTATGGAAAATAAGTGAATAAACAATTAGACCATGGTCAATTCATGGTTACAAATGGTCTGAAGTCCCAGTACCACTATTTGGGAACACCTATAGAATTATGGGAAAAAAAATAGGTGGTTAATCTTTTGTTATAATAGCATAACCTTAATTCATTCAAAATTCTATGGATGTCATACACAATTCACCCATGATGATAATTTACATTTTTATGCAGGATAAGAGAACAAGTACACCTTACATGACATGACATGAATATAAGAATAAATAACAAATATAACAATGCATAATACCATAATCATCTAACATGACAACAAACAAATCCCATACTAAATAACATCTACCATATAAATGTGTAACACTAAACAAATGGAATATAATCATTAATTAATACACAGAAATTAAAATAGCATTTATCAACTTCTGCTCTCAAACTTCTAATACACAATTAGTGTAAAAACTATCCTCTGTAATATCATTAAGACTTTTATAATTTCCACAGATATTTGTAAAATGCATTACAATACATATTTACTAGGATCATACATCCAGGGTATGATCAGTACATATTTATTAATCAAATTAGTAATCTTAAGGTATTGTCAGATCACTAAATGATTGTGGTCTCTTCTTTTAAAAACTTAATATTTTGAAATAGAAAAAAATAAAACACTGAAAATGAACATTGATTTTGGTTATTATTAGTGCATATAATTATTTAATTTTATGGCATGATTACACTATCCAGAAAATATTGTATTATACATTTAACATTTAAAACATTATTAACATGATAAATTATACATTGGAAATTAAGTTAAAATCTGAAGTAATATTGGTGAATTATTCTATTTAATGAATGTGACAATTCCATTTAAGCAAGGCAAAGTTTTATAAAGTCACGTCTAGTTTTATCTCAACATAAGTTTAAGGTAATAAAAACAATTTAATGTCAAAAATTTTATTAAAAATACTTTAAGAACTTTATTATTTTAGTATATTTATTCATAATTATTGGATTAAGTGGGTACAAGCTATTATTGCTAGGAAATTAAATGCAGCAAGATAATTTTTAATTACTTTCCCATGAATTTTGTAGATTTTATAACATTAGGAAAACTAGTGGTATCTAGGTTTAGTTTAAAGTAATATTTCATTTTAATAGAACCATTTCATTTGTATATCAAAAACTTAGTTAGGAAAAAAGATAAATTTATTTTATAAATGAATATTCCAAAACTTATAATTCTAAATCTATTATAGCAATATTTATAACACATTTTATAAATAGGCAAAACTCAACATATAGTAGTGCCACCCTGTGCCAACTAGAGTAATCAATGGATGCCAGAAAGCTTGTGCATAAAATCCCATCTAGTGCCTACTCATCCAATATCCCCAGACTAGTTTCTGGCATGTGACCTTCGTCCATGAGGAGCCTTGGATCCGAGAGCACTGCATCTAGATCTTAGGATCTAATGCAACCCTCCAACAGCCAATTGTTATCTCTACTTAACTACAAAATTATGAGAATAAAATTGAAAACACAATAATATTTTCAATCTAAGCTCAATGGCTTATATAGTCATATGGGTCTGAACTCAGTTCAACACCCATACATTTTGGTATCTTTGGTTCTTTAACAACCATAGACACCACTATCCTATTAGGCAGGATTGGTATTAAACCACTAAACATCACATGATCACCATCTCTTATGCTAGCACATAACTTATTAAACAAGCAAAACTCTTCATACAGTAGTGCCATCCTGTGCCAAACAGAGTAATTAATCGATGTCAAAAGGCTTGTACATAAAATCCCCATCTAGTGCCTACTCATCCAATATTCCCAGACTAGTTTCTGGCTTGTGGCTTTCATCAGTGTGGAGCATTGGATCTGAGTGCACTGAACCTAGATCTTAGGATCTAATGCAACCCTCCAGCAGCCACCTTTTATCTCTATTTAATTACAAAACTATGAGAATGAAATTGAAAACACAATAATATTTTCAATCTAAGCTCAATAGCTTATATAGTCATATGGGTCTGAATTCAGACCCATATGTGATGTTTAGTGGTTTAACACCAATCCTGATAAATATGATAGTAGTGGCTATGGTTGTTAAAGAGCCAAAGACCCCAAAATGTATGGGTGCTGAACTGAGTTCAGCCCCATATGACTATATAAGCTATTGAGTTGAGATTGAAAATATTATTGTGTTTTCATAGTTTTGTAGTTGAAGTAGAGATAAAAGATGGCTGCTGGAGGGTTGTATTAGATCCTAAGATCTAGGTGCAGTGCTCTCAGATCCAAGTCTCCTCACTGATGACAGGATGAGAAGGCACTAGATGGGGATTTTATGCACAAGCCTTTTGGCATCCATTGATTACTCTGGTTGGCACAGGGTGGCACTACTGTATGGAGTTTTGACTGTTTAATAATAGTTATGTGTTAGTATAAGAGATGGTGATCATATGAAGTTTAGTGGTTTAACACATTTTACATTTATTATAAACAAATAATTTGTAAGTTATTTTATGAAATTTTAAACTTATGGGTTTCTTGACTAGATTATACTTAAATTTATTTTTGACAGCCATTTCCTTGGTATATCTTTTAGTTTGATAGTGAATCATTCTTCAAATTATTAGCCGAAAGTAGTGGTGTGATCTATCATAGGTGCAGGTCACCTAAAATTTACTCCATTATTTGTAAGTTAAGAATAACAAATAATTTACACTTAAAAAAAATTAATGAATATCAAATAATTTCTAAACTTTAAACAGTAAAATGATAATTAAAAAAACTAAGTCATATATAAGGTGACATTACTTTTAGAATGATCTCCATATTTTATTTACCAATAAAAAAGTTCTATTTATTCTATATGATGAGAGATTAATCAGGAGAGAGAGAGGGGGGGGAGAGAGAGGGAGAGGGAAGAAGAGAGAGGGAGAGAAGGAGAGAGCTCTAATAAAATATGTGCAAGCTTATTTAGATACTTTTAGCCAAGAGTTTGACTGTAAAAATAATAAACCAATTAGATTATTCTAAGTGTTTATATTTGCCTAAAATTAATGCATCTCCATCCTTAAACACAAATGGTAACTAATTAAACCATTGAACACTATTTTAGATTATAGTAACATGTATTTAATAATTAATTATAATGTTTAACTTAAAATAATTTCAATTTTAAGTCTGTTAATACTACTATTATTAAATCATAAAATATTAGTACTTCTGTGGTTTTATTTCATAACAATATTAAATTATTATATTAAAAATAATGAAACTAATTTATCTACAGATTGTATGTGAACATGCCCAAACACAGTGTGACAGAAGGCTAACATATATGTTAAACAGTCACCTCTTTATCATTCTAAAGAGATCTATTTATAAAATTTATGTATTTTCATCCATCAAAATTCACAATCATTATACCACACCACTGAATCAAATTACAGATTTAATAATTAAGATTATTGCTGATCAAAATTTGAAATTTTAGTTAACAGATTGACAAAATATGTCTTGAAAAACATCAAGCCCATCCATAAGGTTTCAATATATATATAGAACCACATCTGCTGAAAGAGAGGTCCTTATTCTTGTAAGGTTTAACTAAGTTTAAACCATTTTATAATAATTTTAAAAACATGGGAATGGACTGGCCCTTCAAGCAGAGAAGTAGAATACCATTGATAGATGAACTATCAACAATACCTATAACAAGATTGAGGCTATACAAAGCATAACTTATGATCACATTTACAAGCTATTGCACTTGTCGACTGCTAGATTTGAACCACTACCATCCAAAGCATTTTATTTGTTTTGAGGATCAACCTCAAGGGCCAGAAAACCATAGGTTATAGTAAGCATTCTTTGGACAACAGGCCCACAATCCAGCACTTGACTTATCTTGTAACTAGTTCACACTCTGTCTCAGGGTCCAGCCCATTTACTTAACACATAAAATAACTCTACACTAATTTACTGGTAATGCAGTGACAAGAGAGAGAGAGAGAGAAAATAAACAAAATAACAATTAAGCAAGCATTATTATTTAATTATCACACATATATTTAATATACTATAACAATAAATTTTACACAAGAAAATATAAATGATGACTTTAGGCTATAGTTATAATAGTCTGTTAAACTTCATTTCATTTAAAATTAGGTGTGTACACAGCTATTTAAAAGTATATTTACTCAGGTTTTCATTTTGTGCATATTGTCCAATGGTTTTGGTTTCCATTTGGTTTTGCTTTCTAACCAGTTGACCATTTGTTTCTCCATTGATGGTTTCCAGGGTTTGTCTTCTGTTATTTGGATCAACAGTGTGGGGGGGGGAGATTAGCAGCAATATAGATTCACTATATAGGCATTTGTTTTGGGCATTGATTTAGGTGAGCACAGTTGATTTGACAGAGCACTGGAGTTTTGGCAATGCATGTTGTTATTTCAGTGACATCTGCACTAAAGTGGTCCACAACAGTAATAACTTGACTGCTTCTGCATTTATAGTTTTCCAAAGTCTGATTTTCTTTTTTAATCATAATTTAAATCTATATTTTTGATTAATTTTTACATTTTCTTAATTAATTGATTTTTATATTTCATTTTAATCTAATATTTTGCTTAGATTAATCCAATACCTAGATAAGATAGTATACAGTTTTTTAATTAATTCAACTATTGATTTTGATTTTATTATCATTATAAACTAATTAATTACATTTTTGAAAGTTTTCTTTTACAAACAAAATTTCATTTTAACTTTCCATATTTACTTATTTAGTCTTTAAAAATGAGTTTTCTTTAAAAGAGAGGGAAAAACAAGTTTTAAATATTTTCTAATTCTATTTTAGATTTCTCCCCCACTCTGTTCTTTTGTTTAAAAAAATATAAATGGAATTTTATTTTACAAAATTGCATTTTAAAAATCTGAAAACAAAAGAAAACTACTCTAAAATATATTATACTTTCTTTCTTAATAAATCTGATCATTTATTTTTAAATGAAAAACATGTAACATGACTATATATGTGTAGCTTTAACATATATATTTTTTACCCACATTACACTATATAAAGCTTGATCATAATAATTTATTCTCTTTGCCATTTCTGCCTCCATGCATCATCATCATCAACAACAGCAACCATTATCAATCTACTGCAGAATGAAGGTCTCTCCAAGTTCAATCCATCTGCAATCTTTAGCTTTTCTTCTTCCATCACCCCTGCACACTTTCTTATTTCATCCATGCATCTCACATGTGGTCTCTTTCTGGGTCTTTTACAATCTCTTGGAATCCAGTTTGATTTCAATTGTCCATGCATATAAAATAATATGTAATAATAAAATACAATGAAGAAAATTATGATTACTTATTAAATATTTTAGTGCTTTAAGGGTAGATTTCAAAGTAGATTTTTAAAAAAGGCAATCATTCCAACCAAGATTATGTGTTGAACAGGTAGATTCAACAAAGTTTATAAGGTGCTGACAAAGATATCATTAATAATAATAAAAAATTCTTTCGAAGGTATTGTTTCCACTAACAAGAAAAACGTCTGTGCTTTTATTCTACTTTTGCATAAAATATAATAGGCATTTGATAAATAATATGTAATATTTTTTTCATAATACAATACAGCACTATAGAAAATTTATTAGTTTAAATATTGTTTTGTTTTAGTTTTAAAAGAATTTTTTTTAGGGAGAATATTGGTTTTTTAATACATTAATTTTTTATAGTACATTGACAAAATAAGAGTCTATAATGTCACTACTGGGTTGGTAGTCGATGATTTATGAAAATATTAATCCAGGGTATGGAATAAATCCTGTGGTTTATAGATTGTTGTCATAAGCTATTTGGAAATGTATTGGGCTTTGGAATTTGGAATAGATTCCAGGTTTCTTCAAATAAAAATTTGGAGGAAAGGATCATGTCTTTATTTTTGATTTTGTTTAAGAGAGAAATGAATAGACTGTTTGGGTCTGGTGGAGGATTTGTGAATACTAATTTGCATCTCACATTCCAGATAGAGTGGGTGAGAAATACTGACATTCTTATAATTGGAAATTGTTTACTTTGTAGAGATTCTTTTAGCGAGAGGATTCTGTAAATATCAGTTTTACTGTTTTGGAAAATTAAAAATTTGATACTACCAAGTCCGGTACATGAGCGAATTATGTGGTCAAATGTCTCATCATGCCTCTTGCAGATTGGGCAGATAGGGTCAATGTTGTTAAGAAATCTCTTGTGGTGGAGGAACCAGTTGGTATGCATGGCTCCCAGATTTACTTTTACTAGGTAGTTTAAAAATTTAGGCTCTAATGCTAAGAACTTGAATATTGAAGTAATTCTATGATTAGTGATGCCAAGCATTGGCAACATTGAGTTGATTTCAGGGTTGATTTTATGGTGGGCTTCCCAGATGGTGATTTTTGTATTATATGGATTTTGTAAATTAGATGTAAATTGATTGAGAAGCTGGAGAACCTGGTCTAGCCAGCATTTTTGAGGAGGAGGTCTGTCCGTCGGTTGAACGGCCTCTGAAATATTGAAGGAATCATGTTTTTGTAAGAGGTTATGAATTAATGTGTGAGATTTTTGAAAGATAATTGAGGGGATGGAGTGAAAGGACATCCCGTTAGATTTGCGATGGTATTGCATCCTTGTCATGCTGATAGATGTTGTACTGTTTTCCCAAAAGAGTTTAGCACATAGACTATTAATTTTTTGGTAAAGGCTTTTGTTGCTGTCATGATGGGGAGGTAGTATGCAATCTTGGACATGACTTTCATGTTCAGTAACGCTACTTTTCCCTGTAAGGAGAGATACACCCTGGAAAGGGATTGAATAATCTGGGATGTGGAATTCATTAAGGAGTTCTGTAGTTTTTTTGACATGGCTGTTTGAGACATGGAGATAGGGAAGCCAAGAAAGTCTTGGGGCTCAGCTAGAAATCTAGATGAGACTTTCTTTCCCGATAGAATTTTCCAAGATGAAGATTTGTTGGAGTTAAATTTGAGTTGTGAATCACGGGTAAATTTATCCAAAATCTTGTAGAGTGTTGGGAGATGTTTTTGAGATGGTAGTATTACGAGGACATCATCCATATATGCAAACAACTTGAAGGATTTTTTGATGCGAGGAATGAATACTCCGGTGAATGAGATTTCTATATCTCTCAATAGGGGGTTGAGATAGTATATAAAAAGGATAGCACTCAATGGAGATCCTTGAGGAATAGACAGGTCGGGGGAGAACCCATCTGTGTAGAATCCATCTAAGGAGATGTGAATTAGCCTATTGTAGAGAAGATTCTCCAGAATCTGTATAATATGAGAAGGAATGTTGAGGTCTTTTAGAAGAGTAAGAAGTGTGTGAGTATTAATCGAGTCAAAAGCCTCTGTTATGTCTAGCTGGACTGCAATAGGTTTTGATAAGCGATTAGATCTAATATGATCAAGGAGAATCTTGACTTCACCCATTGCTGTCAGGGCTGAAGATCCTTTTCTTGCATATTGTGACTGAACAATATTGTCTAAAATTTTTTGCTGGATTTTCTCTTTAATTACACCTTCGATAACTTTGATTAAAATTGGTGTCATGGAGATCGGTCTTATGTTATGGATGTTGGTTGGATCTTTGTTCTTCTTGATGAATGGCACTAAGGCAATCGGGTAGAGATTATTTATTTCCCTTCTTTTAGTGGATAGATGATTGATCATGTTCATCATGATTGGGATAGCAAAGTTATCAAGGTGGGAAATTAGAAATCTTGGTATAGCATGCATCCCGGGATGAAAACTGTCAGAAAGTGCTGATAGACGGTTTTTAAGATCAGCTGCTGTTATGCCATGGTTTATAGCAGATGGGTGATTAAGCCATTCACTGATAGTCTTTGGAATATTATTTTGAAGTCAGTTTTTGAAGTGAAGACCAATGTGTTCAATCATGTGATGACCAGTGACATAGTTTCAATTGACAATAAGGGAGGTTGGAGTGTTAAGTTTTTTCCTAGCTCCCAATGCCCATCGCAAATATCCCTGAGTCCAGCAGTGTTGGGTAGTAAGAAAGTTTTGTGATCTTTTAATAGAAATATACTCCGCAATAGCCATCTGTTTTTCCTTATACTGATGTTTTAGTGATAGAAGGTGTTTGATATGATCTGGTTCAGTTGAGCATGTCTTTATTTTATTATTGATTTGGTCAAGCTCATTCATAAGCGTAGATGGCCCTTTGTTGTTTCTAGTATAGTGAGCAATCAAGGAATGGATTATCCCAATGAAGGTGAACCATGCCTCTTCTGGGGGCCTTTTTAGTATGTTGATTTTGTGGAAGAGGATGTATGCTTCAGATACAATGGCTTCAGTCATGGAAGCTTTAGTTAACATTCTGATTGACCGGTTGAGAAAGGATGAGGAGTAGTTGGTTAGTTGCAGTGTGGTGATAATAGCATGATGGTCAGAGAAGGGAACAGGTTGAAGAGTAGCTTCCAGACAATGATGGAGTTCAGAGGTGTAAAACATCAGATCAATTAATGTATGATACTTTTTGGTGTAGTAAGAATAGGCGTTATGAGGAAAGAAGCCCCTGCCATTAATAAAATGTCTGTTGAGCAAGTGAAGATACTTGTTTGTTTGTAAAGTGATCATAGGAGACGTTGAAGTCCCCAAAGAGGAGCGCTGGGGAGTTATTGTTGGCTGTTATCATATTTATAGTGTTTATGATCTGAAGGAATATTGCATGGCTATTGGGGATGTAGACATAAAATGCATTGATTATATTATTGCCATAGGTTAGGTCTGAGTCTGTTTTGCTTTCAAACCCTTTTAGTATTTGAAGTAAAGTATTTTTAATTTTTCAATCAGCTTAGACTTATTCCTGTGTTGTTCTTTATCAGTTTTTTTTATAAAGAAGAAAATTACATGATTTACAAACAACAAGCAATTACAAAAAAATATGTTATCATCAATTACAGATTTGCTCTGGTCTAATACTTAAAGTTAGTCATGAGTATAAGTTTTACTTAAACAATGGACATGAGAAAAAAAATTAGTCTAACTAACTAAATTTGAATTTTTGTTTATAAATTTTCTGATTATTAATAAAAATAATTTTTAATTATAGTATTACTTATAAGGTATATCTGACTATTTATTTTTATAACTATGAATTTAATGTTTTAAAATCAATCTCACACTGAGTCAACTTTAAATCATATGCCATAGATTGATTATTCTTGGTTTAGAGTGATTTAAAAGTAATTAGACACATATTTACTGAAGTTTTTTTTTACAAACTTATTATTATATATTTCTTCGGATTAATTTATAAATTATTTTTTGTTTAAATGACATCACAATTAAATAAAAGGCATATACATATCGTATTTTTTTCTGAGAAATTAAAAAAAAAACCCATCTGCCTATAAACAATTATATTTTATATATAGATACATAAATAAAATATCTTTCAGTTTTACATACTATCCTGGTGCATAAAGCTAAAAATATTTACCTTCTGGATATGTATTTCAAAGTTTTGTTGACTTCTGGATTAACCTATGTATAAATAAATGTTTTGCAAGATTAGTGAATCACCTTTAAAACACTGTCATTTGACATTTGTCATAACTGGCTATGATTGTTGAAATTGTTTTAATTCATTATATCAGATATAAGATAACTTTAAAAAATTTACCTGCCAATTAGCTGAGTATTTAATTTTTTGCCGGAATAAAGAATATTAGTTGGATTTTTTGAATATAGAAATTATTCTAGCAATACAGATCTAAACTTTATGTTAAAATAAAAATATATTATTGACAGTTATGAATTATTGATATATTAAAAATTACGATTTTAAAAACAAGATTTATAATTATTTTATAGAAATAAATCAGTTAGACTTAATTTGAATTCAAATATCAATAACAGATCAAAGATTCTTATTCTCTTTTTTTTTTCCAAAAAAGTTTTGATAATTAAGATGTTCATTTTGTGGAAAATGAATAAAATAAATTAATAAAAACTAGTTATGATTTACTTTAGTCTTGTAATTTATTTAGTTGTAGAAAGATCTTTGTGAATGGATTAAGTCATTTATGCACTAGCATAATGCCTTCAGATTGTAATAAACTGCAGGTTAAAAATAAATTACAAAATTGAATTTTTCCTTCCTAATAGAATTCATTCTTCAGGTGTTATATGTGTTCATATATATATTGCTTGCAACAGTTCTAGCATAGAGCACTGATGAAGACTGCTGGACAGTCAAAACTGTAAGAAAAATAAAAAAATTTTTAAGAAAATTTGTTAGCATTAAAGTATATATATGAAAGAACTGTTGTAAGCAATATATATATATATATATATATATATATATATATATATATATATATATATATATATATATATATATATATATATATATATATATATATATATATATATATATATATATATATATATATGAAGATATGCAAAGAAAGGGAAAGAGAAGAATAAGAGTGTTATATGTGTATTGGTAAACCATGACACAGAGTCCTTATAATTTGAAACTCTGATAAAAAAACATTTAAGGTTTTCAATTTTATTGCTGGCATTCTGAAAAATCATATATAAACCTCTTTTTATTAACAATGTACTTTTCCCATCTTACATGATAATGCACATAATCTTGACAATTCTTGCCATAAACTTGTTATAATTAAGTGTTAAAAGTCCCCATATGTTTAGGGTAAGGATTACCACCAATCTTTGCTTGCAGTGTACAAGTAGTTGGTAGCAAAAGCTAATTTTCCCCTTTCACTGAGATGGCTTAACTCTATTAGCTCTTCTTAGCTATGCATATATTTGGATGAGTTATTCTTTGAATACCTTCAGCTTACTAAATTTTAAGACTTTGTATGTACCCTTGGGTTAGATGCAACTTGTTACCCAAAGGTGTATATTCAATCTTATTTCAGTTGGAATGCATTTGATCATATTCAACCTTTAAAGCATCAACCTTGTATAGTTCTGTCTCTTTATATAATGTACCTTTAAATTTTGTATTTAGCTAGCATATTTATATTTTTATCATTGCTTGATTGCAACTCCTTATTTTTTTATTTAATTCATATACTCAAGCATCTAAATTTATTTGCTTGATTTATTTCTTTATATAATTCTTCTGTCCTTTCTGATAATTTAGTGTCCTGTTTTCTATCTTCTTTTTAAAAACTTCCTGTTATTTAGCCATGTTTTGGTTGTGTTCATTTATTATCTCATACCACACTTTGTACTTCCCACATTATTTCTTTGACAGCCTTTAATAATTTTTACCCCTTTCCCAATTTTGCCTGACACTCTCAGGTTTTCTTTAACTCAGATTTGGATTCAATTACTATCTTTTCTATCCCTCTTTTAAGGTATTCTAATTTCATTTGATGATCTTTGTTTATTTGGTGAAGGTCAATTTTAAAGACCTATATAGTAATTTCTTTTCTAAAATGTTACCTTCCTTCTTGACCTTGCTGAATTTCATGCTAAAGGCATTTAAAACTCATCTTGAGTTTAATTTCTATTTTATTCTTATAATTATTTGTTAAACTAAACTGCTTTTTTAATTTAGAACTAGTTTCCTGTAACTTTTCTTCTAAATTATTGAATTTAGTGTTAGATTCCTTTTAGTAAATATTCAGACTAACTCTAATTTTATCAAGTGATCAGAATCAGTTTTGGCTTTCCTACAATTTGTTTTAAATACTTCCATCTGTTTACTATTTTTATTAATGTCAATTAAAGTAGTACTTATTTAGTTCTCTTTTAAGATCCTCTTTCATTTCTTTTGAGAGATATCAAATTTTTTATTAAGTTCTTCTTTTATTTCTTTTTGGGGGCATCAATTTTAGTATAGAACCTATCACTAAATTCTCTGAACATCTGTAAAAGTTGCTATTGTATGTCTATAAATGATAGATTTTCAAACCCATCTGATATTTTTGTGTTAGTATCTTTCATGTTAAATTTAAGTGTTAATAATAACAACTGTACAAAATCTATACTAAGGAAATATAATAATAAGTACTCAAATACAGCAAATCTTATTTCTATTCTAAAATTACCTAAGCATTCACCTGTTGGCATCACTATTAATCTCAACCATCTTAAATAAAACAATATTTTGCATATCACAACAACTGAGTTACTCAATACTATCAGCATATTCTTTATGCATTGAGAAAATTATAAATAAACCAAAAAAGTTAAAAAGAAAAGGGATGGTTTGATTTTTTTCCAATAGTATTATCATTATTGGCCCATTACATTTATGTATTCATGGAGTGTAGTCTCTTTATTTCTTGGCATTACTATCTCCAATATTACAAAGTTTCAAAATAATATATATATAATTTAATGCATTATTACCAATATTACCAAAATATTTAATATTTTTACCTAGGGTCAAACTAAAATTGTCCACAGTGAATTAATCCAAAATAACATGCAACACTCCTATAACTCACTATTTGATTTATTGGCAAAATAAAATTTACTATTATTTCATTACACTGCTTGCCACTTTAAATTTCTTTGAACCCTAAACTTAAAATGAAATAGTAATGAGAATATTATCCTCAGACCATATATATTGGTACCAAAAATCAACTACCCTAATTGTAACCCAAAACTCAGGTTACAATTGGGCAGGAGTAAAAGATGATGGATTGAGACATGTACATTTATGTGGAATGCATTTGAGATTGAGTTTGCCTTTACAGAAAGTAAACTAAAATAAGCATATATTTGTTTTATATCTCTAATAACAAAAATAATTATTGTATAAAAAATCATATTATGTATAATTATTACTATGAGATTTGAACTCAGACATTCTGGATTAACTGATGAGAGCTGATTCAGCATAAAATACATATATGGGTGATTATTGATCTTCTCTGCATGTGTGTGATTATGTGTATCAGTAATATGAAATAATGTCGATAATTGAAAGGTGCTTGAAAGTCTGAGTTCAAATCCTCTATATTTACAATTAGGCTCCAGATATATGAAGAGTACCTGTATTTCAAATATTAATTATTACTATGGTAAAATACCTTAGGGTACTTTTATGAATTTACCAAAATAATGTTAATGTGTTCTTATGTGCACTAATTATATTGTGATGTACATTGAATAATGACTTATGCTAAGGTAATGTGTATGTATATTCACTCCCAGATTACACATAAGATTAAATCAATTACTTCTCTCAGCATTCTTAACTAAATCTAATTAAATAATTTATTTAACAAAATATAGAATAAAAATTTAGGATTAATTTATCCAAGGTATGATTAAGGTAACAAAGGATTTTGTTGCACCTCCCTACCGTATTTAAATCTATATTTCAACTAAGGACAGAAATAATAAATGAGTAAAATAAATTCAATAAAGAAAATAAATGTAACAATATGCTAATATGTAATATGCTAATATGCTAATATGTAATATGCTAATATGTAATATGCTAATATGTAATAGATGATGATGTCAGTAATGACTGACACTAGTATTATAAATATAACAACTACTTTATTATTAATAACAATTATATAAAACTAAACAACAAAATATTAGTGGATAGTAAATATACTTATAAATATCAAAAGTTTTCGCAAAATAATTACAAATATTATTATTGGCTCTCTGTTAATAATCTATTCTTGGATTATGATTATGTGTTGTCAATAAAGTGATACAAATATAAAACACTGTGTTGGAGAGGGATGTACACTATTCACCCAATGCCTACCAATAACTGAGGTGAATAAGACTGTTTCAAGATGTTCTTAAATATTTCACAGTGATAATTACTCCACTAGCAATCTTATTTCTAAGATTGACCTAATTACTTAATGCTTTCAGAAACAAGTGAATTGTTGGCCTAGGAATTGTAAAAAGGATATACTAGTACATAATTTTATAAAATCTGATTATTGTATTTCTTAGTGGCCTGAATTGGTATGTTGCCTAGCTTATATTATATGATAATTTTTCAATCTTTAAACCTCAAATAACCATAAAGTTTAGAATTATTAATATGGATGAGTGCTTTGCTGCATGTACTAGACACAATGAAGGCAAATATTTCCTGGTGATTTAACCTATTAGATGAATTTTAATAATCAATAATACAACTTCCATTTAATTATTTAACACTGGCGATTATTTTAAATTGACTATATATTTTATCATAAAAAAATTCATGCACATGCACACATATATTTTCAAAAGGAATGTTAAACTTTATTGTTCTGTCAAAATGTAATATTGATTGTTCAATTTTCTTAATATAAATATTATCTTAATGTTTCAAATATTATTTTTATTGTAGTTGGTCTAGTATATATTATTTTATATATTTTTTTATGCTATCAATTTTGTGTGTTTTCTGCATGCACATATAAAGAAAATGAATGGGTATTTTTTTGAAAAGAGGAAAAAATGAGATTCACATATTTTTTCTATGCATTGGTTAATAAAATCTATTCAGAAAACATTTTGGGTAACATTCTACCATTCTATTATAATAGGTAGTACTACAGAGAACATTGATTTTCCACCAACCAAGAGAACAAAATGGATTTAAAAGTGGTTTTAGTATAGTAGAACATATCTAGATATTAAAAAAAGTTATAAAAAGGACAAATGAATATGAGTTGTCATTATGCTTTGTATTTATAGATTATAAAAAAGCATTTGATTCTATAAATATTTCTTCAGTAATTAAAGTATTGCATCATGAAGATATAGATCCAGGATATTGTCATATTTTAAAGAATATTTATAAAAATGCAATAAAAATAATTAGATTACATAATGACACTAGGCAAGTCAACATTGAGAAGGATGTAAAACAGGGTGATTCCATATCTCCAAACTTTTTACCACAGTGATACAGAAAATATTTTGTGGATTAAAATGGGAAGCTAAAGGAGTGAAAGTAAATGGAGATTATTTAAGTTATTTAGATTTTGCAAATGATGAAGTTGTTTTTGCAAATAATGCTTTAGAGCTGCAGGAAATGTTGCAGGAATTATCAGATGAAAGTAGGAAAGTAGGACTAAAGATAAATATTAAAAACACTAAAGTAATGTTAATAATATTCATTAAGGCTGTAGCCTCAAGCATATGCATATAAAATGCGATAGTAGGGACCTCTACAGGTCTTAAAACCACAAGCTTACTCATTTGTTAATGGATTTTATCAAAATATAAAAATAAAGATTGATTATGATGAGTTAGAAGAAGGTAACAACTACAAATACCTTGGTCAGATTATTAATACAGATGGAAACATCATGGATGACATTAATCATAGAATTAAACTTGGTTGGAGTGCTTTTGGTAGAAATAACTTGATACTAAAAGGAAATATGCCTATGTATTTGAAAAAGAAAGTTTATAATATATGTGTTTTACCAGTTCTTATTTATGGATCTGAGATTTGGACACTTAATAGAAGAGCAATACAGAGACTTCAGACCACTCAAAGAAGTATGGAGAGATGCATGTTGGGAGTAAGATTGAAAATGCAATATATGGGTAAGAGAACAAACAGGTGTTACTGACCTCACTGAAAAAATTACTGAAGTGGGGTTGGGCTGGACATATTGCTAGAAGAGATGATAATGGATGAACTGTTGAAATCTTAAACTGGATTTCAAGAGATTGTAAAAGACCCAGAAAGAGACCACATGTGATATGAATGGATGAAATAAGAAAGCATGCAAGGTGATGTGGAGAAGAAAAGCTAAAGATTGGAGAAGATGGATTGAACTTGGAGAGACCTTCATTCTGCAGTGGATTGATAATGGTTGATGATGACTATAAGAGACTTTTTAAACTCACTTTTAACCCATCACTCGTTAACTTACAAATAATTGCGATTGAGTTACTTAATTAATATAAAAAGTTAGTAAATATTTTTACACATTATAGCTATATTTATTAATTCTCCTAGTAAAATATAAGATTACAATATATATATATATATATATATATATATATATATATATATATATATATTTATATATATATATAAGAATTAAAAATGAATTATTTTTCCAAGTGCTGTAAATATTATTGTTAATCTCTTATTTCTTAAAAGTTTAAAAGGTGTCAACAATCATTTACTCTAGCAATCTCAGAACTCATTTAACCAGTTATAATACTAAAGGTAAAATTCAAATATAACTCAGATATAAAAATGTACTAAGCATCAGGTCTAGATTCAAATTTGATACTTAATAAGAATTCTAAACAAACAAAAAAAAAAGAAACCTAGATTTAAAAGTGGTTTAAGACAGTAGATAATATTCAAGTTTTGAGAAAAATTTAAAAAAAAAGATGCAATGAGTATTAATTTCTTTGGATTTATAGATTGCAAAAAGCCATATTTATTCCATATAATATTTCTGTAGTGTCTAAGGTATTGAATAATCAAAATATAGAAACTGAATTTTGTCATATTTTGAATAATATTTATCAAAATGCAATAGCAGGGATTAGATATTATTTAAAAGAGTGCATTTTAGGATAATTATATACCTCCAAAATTTTAAACAGAAAATTTTCAAAAATTATCTTATGGATTAAAATAGAAAGTTAATAGATTAAAGGTAAATGGAGATTATTTATGCCACCTCAATTTTCTGATGATGTGGTTGGATTTGAAACTATTGTTTCAGAGATTTAAGAGTTGTTACATAAGTATCATATGATTAGGTTGCTTCTATCTATAGATGAATAGTTACCAAATAATAATTGTTGTCTTAGAAACAAGAAGCCATATAGATATGTTTTTTGTTACCAGGCAAATGTATGAAATGTTTGCTGAATAAAAAAGCAATTTATATATTGGTTTTATTGATTTAGCCAAAGCAGTTGATTCAAGTTAATAGGACAGGCCTATAGTATTGTTAGAAATTAATTGGTTGATTGCCCAAACTTTTTAACATTATATAGCTTTTTCATGATGGAATAAGAGAAAGTGTTGCAACCACATGTGGAAAACTCTAAGCTATTTGTAATGAAAACTGGTGTTCAACAAAGACGTGTTTCAAAGATGTGAAACAAGTGAAAAAAAAACAATATAGAAATACTAGAAAATATCATTGTATTTACATGCTCCAACAATATTTTGAATTTGTGTGATAATGGTCTCTTGAATTGTTTGTAGATGTCATAATGAAACAGAGATTAAGATAAAACACAGATTTGACTGTCAAAATTTTAATTTGAATCAATTAAAGACAAAAACAAGAACATTTTCTTTTTGGATTTTGGAATCCATTTGATAAATATAATATGTTTTATCAATCCAAAAGACATTTTGAAGAATGTATTTAACAGTTTGAATGCAACAGATAAAGAGTTTCATTTATTAATTGATATTCAAAAGAAACTAAAGTAATTTATTAACCAGTGTTGGAAAAAATGTCCTCAGCAACTTTTATTTTGAATGATTATCAAATTGAGAATGTAAATGTATAAAGTTTTATAAATAGAAAAATGGATGTGATGTGATGTGATGCACTGTGACTTCTCCTTAAATGGAGTCAGGAATCTCTCAGCAACTATGCCCAGAGAAACTTGTTAGCCACTTTATCTTCCATTCCCCATTCTAAATTTTCCCATATTCTGCTCCACCCCATTTCCACAACATAATCTTTGTCAACTCTATAGCCTTTATATCTAAATCCTCCTTATCTTTTCCCAAACTCAACATAAAAACCAATAATCTATTTTCTGTACAATCACTTTTTTCATATTTATTTCTCCAAAACTTCATTATTTGTACCCTTTCTGTTTTAAAGCATTTACAACTCTAATTTAGAACTCTAATGTACTGCTGCTGCTTTTAACAAATTGAATGATATATAATTTTATCACAGAGAAATAACTATTGCATCTAAGTTGGTTGCATATACAGGTGTTGTTTTACTCAACATATTTTATTAAAGTGAACCTTGAAGTGCAACATAAAAACATTAGAAAATTTCATTTAAAAATGTTTTGTAAATTTTAAATATACAATGACAAGAACATAAAAGTAATAAATATTTTCTTCAGCTTGCAGGATATGGAGCAATTGAGCCCACTACTGTAAAATCATAATATTATTGCATTGGATAGGTTCACATATGAACAACACAAGACTTTCTAAAAGAGCGTTTTATGATGAATTTTGGCATAGTTTCCATGGGAGCAGTAGATTCTGTGTATGGTGTAAAATTATCTCAAATACATTTTTAAAAACTGCAGTATTAATTATTTATATTGGGAAAATATGGCAGAAAAAAAATATTGGAGAGTTACTATTAGATATGATGTTGAAGTACTTCAGAAAGAAATTACTTTTTATGAACAAATTAAGACTACATCATAAAAAAGGAAATACAGAAAAGGATCACCATGTTGTATATATGGATGTATTTGTGTTGTCAGATTGGTTTGTATTCTCATTGCAAAAGTTATTTTTACAATCCTTTTTTAACTCTCTCTTTTTTTCTTTCGTGGGTGGGGTGGGTGAGTGGATTTACAATAACCATTCTCGCTCACGAATGGCTTATTATTACATTATATAAAAAAACATGCAATATTTTTTTTTTTGTCTTAGAAAGTTTGAAACTGTTAACTTATCTATTCTTCTATAAGTTTAAAAACTATGTTAAACTTTACTTTTGCTCTGAAAAAAATCTTATATAAATTGTACATCTTAAAATTGAATGTTTTTTTTTTTTTGTTAAAAAAAGTTGTATATCCAATTACTTCTTGTTTTTAACAATAGTATTAAATATTATATTCTTCTTTAAAGAATAATTCAATAAGTTTTCTTATTATGATGTGATGAAATTCATAAAATTGTTTGTAGTCAATTAAAATGAATGACTTAAATTTCACATTTTAATTCCATTATGTTTAATTCCTTATAGACAAATGATACTCAGCATACACACACGGAACAATACTTATTGTATTTTGCCATAAATTTTCAAGTTTGATTTCACTTTTTAAAAAAAACCATTACACAATTAAAAATTGATTTTGAATAAAAAAATAAAGATTTTATAACAAAAGATATAAAGCAGTATTTTTAGTTACATAAAATAACATAAAAAAGCAGTTATATTATTGTAACAGTTTTTTAAAAATCTGATCTAAACATTTATTACGTAAAAAATATAAATATTATTTTATATCATAAATTTTAAGAAATTTGATTGCATAATTTATTTAAAATTATTTAACTATTTAAAACTAATATATATAATCTTCCAAAGGTCGACGAACCAACTATGAAGTAAAGTGTAAGTCTAAACACAGATATAAATCAGAACAAGAAATCCAATGCGTTAAATCGACATATAATATGTCCTCTTATAGGCTAAGTGCACAATAACTAAATGAGTCCTCTCATAGGCTAATCATACAGTAATTAATACATTATTCTACAAGGTATGAATACACCAATGATTGGTGGATAATTTTTTTTCTCATGTGTCATAGCATCAGCCGGAAGCGAACCCGCTAACCAGGAACAGCTGCTTGTAAAGCAGCTGTCGCTGACCTCTCGACCATCAATGCTTGACTGGTGGATAATTTATTGCTACATTTTACAAACAATAATAATGATAATTTATTGCTACATTTTACAAACAATAATAACGAATAGTAATAATAATCTCAGATTCTTAATATTAAATAATTCGGTTGTAAAAAATGCTAACTTTGCAATGCTAATTTGAAATAATAATAATTTATATTACTTTAACTAAATAGCAACAATAATAACAATGAGACTTATTTTCTTAACATCTTATCAACACTTTGTTTTGTAATGAAGCTCAGGTCTATCTAAAGATGGATTTAAACATAATATCAACTAGCAAAGATTAACTCTTATTTTGGTTCTTATGTCACGAACTAAACAAGAACAAGTTTTCTTAAAATTTAAAAAAAAAGCAAAGATAAAATGATGTAGTAGCTAAAATGGCATTATCTTGTACCAAACATGTCAGTAAGTAATCTAATATCAAGAGCATCAATAAGATAATCTAATATAAATTTAATTGTATACTTAATGGAATGCATAAGTTGTATAAATATGACACTCTCAAAATAATAGGTGCTCTCATATACACTTTAAACACTTTTACTATTTAAATACATTTTCTGGTATATGGATGTGACAAATGGCAATGGACACAGAAACGTAATTAAATAATAAAATAAATATTTATTACAAAAACTAAATATATTTTATTTTAGTTTACAAACTAACAAAAAATAAAATATTTACTGTTAAATATTTACAATAAACATAAATTAAAGAAATCTTCACTTATACTATACCATATCTGTGACATATATATAAATAAATAAATAAAGAAAAAACACCTACAGTTTGAATTTGATAATTAGTGATAGATACTAAGATTCAACACACAGTCATTTGAAAATATATAATAAGAGTAGGGTAATATAATAACACAAATGCCTTTTATAATATACGAATTGGAATATCTAAATATTTATGAATGATGATGATGAGAAAACAAGTCTACCCTAATGTGGTAGAGCAATACTGGCTCAATGCTATTATCGCTAACATAAGGAAAGATCTAATAAATAATATATAAGTAAAATGAGAAATCACCAACAACATTTCCACAATAAATATCTGCCTATAAGCAGAAATACTAATAATGAAAATAAAAACATTGAGGTAATAATTACATGACAAATCTTAAACCACATCTATTCATATTTATAACACATATAGCAAAAGTAAAATCAAAATACCAATTCAAACATATGCATGAAAGATAAATAGTGAATTTTAAATTTATGATAATAATATAATAATAGAAATTACACACCAATTGAAGATGAAATATATAATATATATCAAAGTAATGTCTCTATTTTTATTGACATTTATAAAAGATACATAAATCCTCAACTATGATCTCTCAAAGTATTATAAACATAATATAATCATTTATATATACACCTTTAAATATACAATTATATCTGTTAAACATGCCTGAATAAAGAATAAAATAAAATGAGATTGACAAATATTAAATAAAAGACAAAAAAAAATAGTCTGATCCTTTTTTTCCTGAATAAATTTACTTTCCCTAATTGTAAGTTTGATCGCTTTAATGACCATTTATCCTGTTTATTATTTAAGAGTACCATTTCAAGAATGATTTCAAATGATTACACACACACACACACACACACATATATATATATATATATCATCAACCATTATCAATCCACTCCAGGATGAAGGTCTCTCTAAGTTCAATCCATATTTTCCTATCTTTAGCTTCCCTTCTCCACATCACCCCTGAACACTTTATTATTTCATCCATCCATCCATCTCACATGTGGTCTCTTACTGGGTCTTTTTACAATCTCTTGGAATCCAGTTTAAAATTTCAATTGTCCATCTGTTATCATCTCTTTTAACAATATGCCCAGCTCAACTCCACTTCAGTCTTTTAATTTTTTTAATGAGGTCAGTAACACCTGTTTGTTCTCTTACTCATATATTGCATTTTCGATCCCTTCTTGTTACTCCCAACATGCATCTCTCCATGCTTCTTTGAGTAGTCTGAAGTCTCTGTATTGCTCTTTTATTAAGTGTCCAAGTCTCAGATCCATAAGTAAGAACTGGCAAAACACATTTATTAAAAACCTTCTTTTTCAAACACATAGGCATATTTCCTTTTAGTATCAATTTATTTCTACCAAAAGCACTCACTAGGAGATTGAAGATTCCCCATAATAATGAATTTGTGTCTGACAAAATGCATTTTTTCATTAAAATATATAAAAAAGCATGTTGACTTTGTAACAGAATGAGCCTTTTATCAGCATGTCATAACTTTGCAATGATTAAATTAAAAAACCAATTGAACATATCTTACAATGAAAAATGTATATTAAAGTTGCATCCAAACAAAAGGGGGTTCTATATTTTTTATAGGCAAACTATAGTCATGACAGGAAAGTTATAAATGCACACAAGAGAGGCTATATAAATACAACTTTCTTATAAACTAATATGCATATCCAAATGTAATTATTTTCCAGAAAGAGGTACTATGAAGTATAGCATATATTCAAATACAGGTATAAAATAAACAAGATATGATAAATATGAATCCTTAATTACATTTTATAATGAGATATAAACACCATGTCTATATATTAATCAAGTAAAATTCATATAGTTCATGGTGTAATATTGCAATAAGTTTATAATTTCAGATAAAACATAATGAGACCGACTAAATTTGAAACAGTTCATAGGGTAATAAGACATATAGTACCTCAAATTGCATTATTAAAGTTTCAATTACTATCTCCACAGAAATGTTGCTTTCGTTTTCTCCATTTGTAGTAAGTTAAAGATATTAAAGTAAAATAGTACAACTTGAGAAGAGATTGATTGCTCAGATGAGTTTCCTTTCCTCCAAAACAATTAAAACTTAAGTAACTTGGGTGGAGAATTCATAAAAAAATATTTATGTGACCAATTTGTAGTGATGATGAAGAAGTGACTATTATATTTTCAAAACTTCCTCTTTTATACTCATTTTTAGAATAACCTGATTAAAAAAATTACAGAAAAGGAATTATTACAATGGACAGAGATCTAGAATATTTGCACTGGAAATGATTACATATAATTTAAATAAATATAGAGAAAAGTGATTTTAAGCATTTTTTAAATACAATTATTTGTTAATTAAGGTATTTGAAATTAATGTTATCTAACTTTGAATAGTAACAAAAAGAAGAAAAAATAATATAACTTCTTTATCTTCTTTTGTTTAATAGAGAGTTAACAACAGATAAATTTATAAAAGTTAGGTTTAACTTTTCAAAAATGTTTGAGATGATAGCAACCTAAGTAATGACATATTCTTGAAAAAATATAATACAATTATACAGCTTTAAATACATAAAATAGAACATTAAGTTATTCAATTAAGTCAGTAGAGATAATACCAGCCAAACCTTTGGAATTACAAATACAAAAAAAAATAGATAATAGATTGTACCTGTATTTATTTCTAGGTAAAATAAATTGTCACAGCTTTATATCCTTCTTCAGGTAATTTTTTTTAAATTTAATTTGCTTCATCCCATAAAAGAAATACAAGCTTTAATACACTATTTCTTTTAAATTTGCAACTCTACTAATAACTTTCCATAAGTTTTACTTCTCACTTATCAATCTCAAAATCTTATCTAAAGTGTTAAATACATTAAGAATTTGTACATAAGTTTGCTAATCAATTTGTAAAAAAAAATTTTAATTAAATTTCATGCCTTATATATGCCTCTAGTTCCTTCAGTGGTTGAGAGTGTAAAAGTGTTCTCTCATACCTGATATAATCTGGAAAAATCCATCACCAAAGCTTAAGAACTTTCTAAACTTATTTTTTTGTGGGTTGCTAATGTAAGAACTGTGGACAAGGACAAAATTGTCTACTTTGAAAGAATGTTGTTTACCCTTAGATTGTCTAAGTCATTTCTGGATCATTTTCTTTCAGTTGAATTTAGCCTTCTCTATATCATGGTTTCTATCTATTTCTTCAGGGATGTTGGGCAAAGGAGTTTTGATGACTAAAGGTTAAGGTTTTTCAAGATGGAGCCTAATGGAAGTAAATTTTGAAGTTTTATTTATGGTAATGTTAATATAGTTAATCACTTCTGGCAGTTTATTGACTCACTGCTTGTGATTATTATTTATGTAAACTCTAAATAGCCTACTGAACCCTCATCACCCTCTTTCATGAGTTGGATTGTGGATTTCTTATAGAGCTCATATGTCTGATATTATATTTTCTAATCCACTTTTTCCAAGAGCTGCAAATAAAAGCAATAGAATGATCAGTGAGAATAAAAGAAGGTTTATCTACCAAAGAGAACTGATATAATATTCTATTTCTTTTCCTATATATTGATTTCTACTTTAACATATACCATTTACACTATTCTTAAACACTTTATCAATACTTTTATTTATATTAAATAATAAAATAAATGTTAAAGTTATATTAAAATGTATAATTATTTTTGTCTTTATTGTGTATTTAATTATGTATGGATAAGTGGATTAATTGTATAATTATATATTTGAATATTGTAGCTCTGATAATGACTACATGACAGTTGAAACTGTTAGTTTGATATAAATACAAGTACTGATAAAGTGTTTTAAAAAGGTGTAAATGATATGATATGTCAAAGAGAACTGAAAAATTATTAAGATGTTAAATCACATTTTTAGCATCAGTCTTAAAAACAAGATATGAGCACAAATATTTAGAGAAAATGTCATATGTAACAAAAATGAAATTTTTGTCTGCTAAAGATGGAAGAGGCCTATAAAAATCCAATGATAATAATTTGTTAGATTTTTTTAGAGAGAATGGGTTGAAGTAATACCACATAAAGTTTGTAATAGCGCTTAGACTTCAAACAAATCTTGCAACATTTCAGTCTATTAAGAATAGACACATATGTGACCAATAAAAATATTTCTTAGTACATAATCTATTTTTTGTGAGCTATAATGACCATACTTACAATGAGGGTAATATGTTAATCTGTTGATCATGCACTTGGAAACTATTATTCTCCAAGAATTGTCATGATCAGCCCTAGTTTTATATAAAAAAATATCTTGATTAAATTTTTTATCTATCTTTAATTCTAGTAATATTCCAACTCTGGCTCATTACTACTGAAAGTTCAGATAAGACATTTATTAATCTTCCTAGCTTAACATCCTGAAATTGTTCTATTGTTAGGTTCTTAAAACCCCCTTCAATGGATTCATCTATAACAAAGCCAATGTTGGCAATTATAATATTTTGAATGTCAGGTTATTGGTAAATTATGTCTACAGGGTTATGAACATGGATATCTGCTATAGCATTTTTATTTCCCTCATAGTATTAGATAAGAAATGTAAATTGTTGGAGATAAAGATTCTATCTGACTATTCTCTCATTGTTTAAATAATCTTTATTGAGGAACTCTACACTCCTATAACCACTTAATACTATGACTTCTGATCCCAGCATTAACTGATGAAGTTTCTGATAGGTCCAGACTATAAGTAAGGCTTCCTTCTCAGTAACAAAATAGTTCAAGTCAGACCACTTTAAATGTCTGCTTAAAAATACAGAATTTGAGGCTTTTGTAAATTATCTAATTGGTATAATACCACTCTTAATCCATGATTACTCTGGAAGTTTTAAATAAAATAATTTTCAAAAATTAGGGTAGGCAAAAATTTAGTCTTGATCTTGTCAAATTCTAAAGTATGCTTGATATTTCAGTTCCACTTCTCACTCTTCTTTAACAATACTGACAATGAAAATAGGATCATAGGCAAAATTTTTGTAAACATGTGATAATAGCTACACATACTGAAGAATGATTTGAGTTATGTCTTTAGGTATGAGAAAGTTCTGAATGGTGACAAATTTTAGGATGGAGTTTAATTTCCTAGGCACTTATTAAATGACTTAGAAAAGTTATTTTCATGCATATTTTTAAATTAATCTCAATATTATTTATAGAACATTCATAGAAAAATAGCATAAAATGCTATAGATACTTATCCACACTTTCAGATATGATAACAATGCTGTCCACATACATAATGATATCTCCATTAATTGATCGGCAAAAATTATATTTAAACACCTGATTAAGCCAGCTTCATTGCTGATCAAAACAAAGAGAATTCTTTTAAAAACATAAGTCTGGCCTTCATAACAGAAAGCTGTGTATTTTTGGTCATTAACATGCAGTGGAATTGATTAATAACTGGTATTCAAATAAAATGCTGTAAAAAATGGTTTTATTTCTGAACTTGATCAATAGTTAGTGGACAAGTGGAGAAATATCATGTATGTAATAGTCAATTGATTCAACACACAAGCATCTAGGCAAGCCCTGAATGGCTCATTCTTTTTCCTGATAATAACATGGGGATTAACACAGTATGAAAAGCTTTTCTTGACAATATGCCATTCAATCATCTTACTGATTTGCTGCTGCACTTCTGTCTGGTAATGATATGAAATTGGATACATCTGCTGTTGGAAAAATACTTCATCCTTTAATGATATAATGATGGATATATAATTTTTGAAAATATATTTCTGTACTGAAACATCAATTGATACAATTGCTCTTTACAACTAGAATTTAGAAGATTAAAACTATTTTATTTAATTTTTTTATTTAACTCAATTGAAGCCTCATGTACACATAAGAATTGACTTGATTGAAAACCCACATCTTAATAAAAATTAAAAATTTCATATGACAAGTAAAAAATATATTTTTAAAATCAATACTACGTTTATTTAAGTTTATAAAGTTAGAATCAATTACAGCTTCATAAATAAGATCGGGCATTATTACAAAGACATGCCCAAATTCAAATTTACTGATATTTATATTAAGTCAGACTTATGTGTTTAAAAGCTTAATCCTTTTTCCATTGAAATTGATTTTGCAGGCAACAAAGATACAGATTTATTTGCGTTTATAACTGTATCATAGTATGATTGAAAATAACATTGATGATTGACTTGATGAGTGTAACAAAGCAGTAACAATAGTTCTCTTGATAGTAACATTAATGATGGGCAATTGTACAAGATAGGAGGCTCAACAACGTCATAAGTTTCTAACAGATGTATCTTGACATCTGTAGTGCCTAACCATATTTGACTATCATCATCCATCTTCAAGATAGTATGAGGCAACCACAGTTAGGAACTTTTCCATGAGGCTCTTTCTAGTTTAATGCATTCTTTTTATCAGCCATTTTAAGTCATTTGGGGAGTAGTTTGAATTCCACTAGTTGACAGCTACTATCATTTGGTTCCTTATATGTTATACTAAGATAATTATTAACTTTGTAATAAGGGACTGTCCATATAATGACTATGACTTCTACTTTGACATATGCTTTTACAATTAGGTTTCCCTATAAGTGCAAAATTAACCCTGGCAACAGGGTTGCTATGATAATCTCTAGCATCTCTTACACCTTTAAAAGAAATAACTTTTACAATCAATTATATAATGTTTTTTATTTCCATTTTAATTCATTGTTATCACTTTTTAGTGTAACATTTTTTTAAAAATAAAAGCATTTAAAAAATAACACTCCCTCTCATGCATATCACTAAAAACTTACTGAACTAATATCAACATTTCTGAAATTTAAATGACAATACACTTCTTTTATATACACCATTTCAAAACACTAAAATATTTCATCATCATATTGTATTGTAATGTACAAAATTTTAAGAAAATGCACTTACTAGAAATATGTTTAAACTCAATTACAAAATGTTTTCTAAACAAACAAACATAATTTCCAAGTTAAATAAAAGTGTTTAGAAATCTAAAACATGTATTTTAAAAAATATATATAAAGAAATATAATAGTAATAATCAGCCATTAAGCTAATGCACATGCACTTAGTGCATTTTTTAATTATAAATGAATACTCTCACTTCCAAACACAAGATAAAGTCTTTGTGAAAAGATAGAATGAATCCATCTATCCTTTCTACCCAAACGTTTATGTATGGGCAAATCTTAAGCATTTGGGAATGAGAGAATGAAGATGGTAAGCGATCACTTTAAATTATTTTTACTATGCCTGAATGAATGACACTTGTGAAATTATCTAGAATTTACAAAACATCATTCTTATTTAAAATTAAACATATGTAAATGAGATATTTATTTTATATAGTGCAATGTTTTTATAAACTGTAATAGTAATAATCAGCCATTAATCTAATGCACATGCGCTTTGTGGATTTTTAATTATAAATGAAACTCTCACTTAATTCGCTTAATTAGCTTAATGGCTGATTATTACTATTACAGTTTATAAAACATAGTGCTATATAAAATAAATATCTCATTTACATATGTTTAATTTCAAATAAGAATGATGTATCGTAAATTCTAGAAAATTTTGCAAACATCATTCATTCAGGGATAGTAAAAGTAATTTAAAGTGATTGTTTAATATCTTCATGCTCTCATTTCCAAATGCTTAAGATTTGCCCATACATAAACATTTGGGTTGAAAAGATAGATGATTCATTGTATCTTTTCACAAAGACTTTATCCTGTGTTTGAAAATGAGAGTATTCATTTATAGTTAAAAATCCACAAAACACATATGCATTAGCTTAATGGCTGATTATTACTATTACAGTTTATTAAACAAAGTGCTATATAAAATAAATATCTAATTTATAAAAAAATATGTTTCTGAAATTATAACAGCATAATAATAATTTATGAGATGAATGCTTTGATTGAAAAATCATTTAGCAAATTAAAAATTATAAAATCATATGCTAGAAACAGGATGAAAAAGAACTAACAAGTGAACATTTAATTGTTTTAACCTTTATGTATTTATTGTATTAGTCAATACTATTTTTATCAAACTGTTATATATAGAATGGTTATTTTCTCATGGATATTTTCTTTGAAATTATTTGGTTGTGTGTAATTATGGCTGTTCCTAATCAATTTTTTATTTATATAAAATGTAATGCAACTGCTATATTTATTTTTACTTTTCATTTAAGATATTACAGGAATCCCATTGACCATTCTTGTATGAAGGTCCCTGAAGGTCTAACAATGTCACTGATATGGGATCTGCCTTTTGGAAAATCCCTGATGATAAAAATTAAATACTTAAGCTATCTGATAACAGTCTTGTTATGCTAACAAAATTTTGGTAACATTAAACTTGATTTTCATAACACTCATATTTAAAAATAAAAAATAATTAAAAATTGTTTGCAATCCTACTTACTTTATGTAAAAAAATATATGTATATATACCTTTGTGCTGCATTAAAAATATATTAATAATACAAAATAATTTATTTTTATGAAATGGATATTTTATTTTAGTCGAAGACAAAAGATTTTAATTTATAATTTCAAAAATGACTATTGTTTAATATCAAAATGAGATGCCTTCATATTGTACCATTTTTTTCAAATAATAAATAATAAGATAGGAACAAAAATAATGAATATTGCTATAATTTTTTTTATTGTAAAAAAGCATAATTAAAAATTTGATTATTAAATAATCCTAAATTGATATTTTATAATAGAATCACTGATGTTAAATTTTGATTAATGAAAATCAATACAAAAGAAGTGAAAATCATTGTTGAAGAAATAAATATTGATTTATTAGTAAATTATCATTTCTGGGACAATTCAAAAATAAAAAATAAAAATAAAAAATTCTCAAATTTCTCGCAATGAGAAAATTTTTTAAATACAAAAAAGTATCACAAAATAATTTGAATTATTCTTAAAAGCAATTTAAAACATTTTATGAATGTTATTGCATTCATAAAAAAACTATTATTTAAATATTTACCTAACAGCTATTATTATATTACTGCTTGAAATGTTTTTTATTTTTATGAAATATAATAATTAACTTTAATTGTTTTTTTATTATTCAAATATCTAATTTTATAATTTGCTATATTAATGAAACATTCATCAAAATGAAGACTGTTTTTTATGTGATTCCTATTACTTTTGTATACTACTTGCAGAATGGACCTGCAAGAAGGCTGTCATCCAAAACAGTTATGCTCCATTTTTTATATAAACAATAAGAAATCATAATCTGAATATAATCTTTTGCAATAGTATATTGAAACACAATCCTATTTCGTGATATTTAAGATTAACATAGGCTCAGCCTAACTTATTTACTTCATTTAGAGTAATATATAGTAAGGCTCAACCTTAAAACTATGCGCCTGAAAAGACAGCAGTAGGGACCCCTGCAAATCTTGTCTTTTAAATAAATCTTGCTTTAAAGATTTGCAGAGATCCCTACTGTCGTTTTTTCAGGCACATAGTTTTAAGGTTGGAGCCTTAATAAATATTACTTTAAAGTAATGAGTATGTGCTTTATAAGTATAATTATTACTTCATTTAGGCAGTGCTAGATCAAAATTAATTTCTAGAAATAACCTTCTTGGAAAACTATCTGGATCTACTTGGATTGTGATGCAAATATTTTATGGGCAGCCTCTTTAGCACTAATATATTCTGCAGATGAATGTGTCCAGTTCAAAGAATACTCCACATTGCAGTTCTGAATATTCAGTAAATAAGATAAATATTACTGATGAGTATACACCTTTGTAATGGCTTCCTGTTTTTTCACATATTCCTCCACCAGATAATGAAAAAGCTCAATAATGTTAAGAAGATCAAATTTTCCAGTAATTCAATATGTAGTTTTACCACCTAAGATTTACATTTATCTCATATTTAGATCCCCACTTTGGATATTCAACCAAGAATCTATAATAGAAATATATTGGTTTAAAAAATGGATTATAATGTTCCAAATGTATTTCTTTTTCCACATTTACCAATGAAACCAGTCAAGTTTGATCATTGTAAAGACATCTGGAGTTCATCAACAGATTGGACTGTACATAGTCAAAGTGCTCATTTACTTTATAAATGGAGAATTTATAACGAATGATCTATATAAATATGGATAAATGTAAACCATGAAATAATTTACGACTGTTATTCAATGGATTAAAGTGACAGAATTTAATAACTTAATGAAGTCATTGGCAAATGTATTTTCTGGTTGGAATCACTAAATACTTTTTGATATTTTAATAATCAAAAAATCTATATACTAAATAAATAAATTCAAATGTGGAAAAAAAATTTTTTAACTATACTTTTGCCTAATTTTGTCAGATGGAAAGAGATTGTTATTGTATGTTGTATAGTATATAAGTGATTTATAAATTTTCTTTAAATAAACATTAAGAACAACAAAAAATAATAAAAATTAACAGTCTTATAACTAAAGAAGAGACTTAATTAAGACATTTTTTTTAAAGATTTGATTTACTTTCTTATATGAAATCATGTCAATGGCGAAATTATGGATTTAACTTTTTTCTTAATTTATAGATATAACAAAAATAAAAGGTTAAAACAGGCAAAACTCAACAGTTATACACAAGCATAAAAGGAGGTGGTCATGTGATGTTTATTGGCTTAAAAATAAAAGGTATTTATTAAACTGAATAAAGTAAATCGATTATTAATGTAAAAACACTTAACGTAGTTTACATAACAATGAATAAATTACAGAATGAAAAAAACGCAAAAAAAAAAAAAATAGTTGATATACTATTTAAATAGAAGAAAGGGAGGTTACATAAAAAAGTCCATTCATAAACATTTTTTTAAAAATTAAAATATATATTACAAAAAAAGCATGCCTTTTTATTTCCAACCTTAATTACTTCTTTATGTAAATAATTTCAGAAATATCTATATATATTTCTTAGTAACTAAATCATTCTCACTCATATAGCTTACTATTAATTTTACATTATAGTCGTACGCAGCATACGATATTTATATAAGTTTTAATTAAACTTTCAATGAATTTCATTTCTCAGTAAACTATATGCTCAGTGTAGTATATCTACCTTAATATTCAATATGTCATCAATGCCTTTTTTTCATGCTTTCAATTTTAGGGCTTTATACAGATGTACTAACTTTTCATATGGGATAGAATATAAATAATAGATATGGACAAAAACAAAGAAAGTTATTTTTTAACTATAAGAAGGGCCTTACAATGTAATCATAATACAACAATTCTATTGTGCTTATAATCTAGATTCAAATCCAGCCATGTAAAGACAAAAAAAAATCAATGTCCTTTAGATTTTTTTAGATATCTAGTCCCAAACCAAATAGTTTTTACTATTATCAAACAGGCAAAACTCTCCATACAGTAGTACCACCCTGTGTCAACTAGAGTAATCAGTGAATGCCAGAAGGCTAGTTCATGAAATCCCCATCAGGTGCCTACTCATCCAATATTCCCAGACTACTTTCTGGCTTGTGGCCTTCATCAGTGAGGAGTCTGTGGATATTGGATGAGTAGGCACTAGATGGAGATTTTATGCACAAGCCTTCTGGCATCCATTGATTACTCTGGTTGGCACAGGGTCACACTACTGTATGGATAGTTTTTCCTTGTTTGATAACAGTTGTAAGCTAGCATAAGAGATGGTGATCATGTGATGTTTAGTGGTTTAATACCACCTGCCTAATAGGATAGTGGTGTCTATGGTTGTTAAAGAGCCAAAGACACCAAAATGTATGAGTGCTAAATTGAGTTCAGACCCATATGACTATATAAGCTATTGAGCTTAGATTGACAATATTATTGTGTTTTCAATTTCATTCTAATACTTTTGTAGTTAAGTAGAGATAAAAGATGGCTGCTGGAAGGTTGCATTAGATCCTAAGATCTAGATGCAGTGCTCTCAGATCCAAGGCTCCTCACTAACGAAGGCCACAAGCCAGAAACTAGTATGGGGATATTGGATGAATAGGCATTAGATAGGGATTTTATGCACAAGCCTTCTGGCATCCATTGATTACTCTGTTTGGCACATGGTAACACTACTGTATGGAGAGTTTTGCTTGTTTAATAACAATTATGTGCTAGCATAAGAGATAGTGATCATGTGATGTTTAATAGTTTTTACTATCATGATGATAAAGTGTAGATAAAATGCCAGTAACATTCAAACACTATAATGTTGCTGTTTCTTTTTAACAAGTCTAGTAATTAAGATAAATTCTTAATTTAATATATAAAAAATGATGATCATGTGAATATATATATCTATAGTCAAATGCCAATTATTGATTGCACATAAAAATTATATACTAGAAAAAATAAAAAAAATTATTAATCAAATATTGCATATATTTTTAAAACCTTTGAAAATTCATTAATAAGATGAAAAAAGTTTTCACCAAAAAAATCTAAATTATAAGTCCGGGGAAGATAATAAAAAAATGAAGAAAATTTTCAAAGTATCACAACTACACGTTTTAATGAATAAATAATTATGTGCACAAGATTCATATTGACAAGTTTTAAAATAAAATTTTGAAACGATGTTATAATAAATACTATTTTTTGGTAATGACTTTGTGTAAACATTTCATATCTTTAATTCTTCTCTTTGTCAAACAATCTTTTTTCAGTTGACAAAATTTAGGAAACTTTTTGATAACTAACTATATTTAACTTATGTCTCTGTTTTGAACATGGATTCCATAATACTAATCCAAATTCCAAAGTAAAATAACCCAAAGAGATAGAGTTTATATTTGGTGGAGTATTCAAAAGCATTACCATGTCTGTAAGTAGTTTTTACCATTTTGAAGACTTTATGGATTATTGACTTTATGTATTGATGAAAGGTGCCATTACTGGAAAATATGATTCCAAGATCCTGAATAGTTTCAGCAGAATTTATTTTAAGATTCTTAATATAATATTTAAATCTTACAATTTCAAATTTATTAAAGTAAAATTCTATATTGACTATTATTTCATTTTTTTCATACTATTTAGGAAAACTATTGTTATATTGAAGCAATATACAATCATGATTAAAGTAGATATGTCTAAAAATCCTGCAATCCTCAGTATAACACAGAAAATGGGAAAATTATAAATACATTTTGAGGTCATTAATACATACATTAAAAAGTAAAGGAGCCAAAATACTATCTTGAGGCACTCCAAATTAATAATATTGTGAAGTTATTTGACTACAAACTTAACAAATGAAGTCTATCAAAGAAAGGAGGGCAGAAAATGATGATATTGGGTTAAAAATATTCAGCAAATATAAAAATAATCAAAGCAAGCTAATATATCTGAAATCACTCAAAATTCAAAAAAGTGAAATACATTATCTTGTTACACACTGTAACAATATGTTGGGTGTTATATATTTTCTCTTATATCTCAGATCAGTACTAGACTGCCACAAGCAGGTGTTCAGGTTGTGTGGGACCCAAAAGTGTTTCATCATGGGAGCACAAAGATGACAAGATAATTAATAAAATTTATATGTAAATTTTTGAATCACTTCATTGTTAAAAATACATTCTGAATGTAAATATTTTTTATTTAATTATGAGTGGAATAATTTTTTAAATAAACTTATTGTGACAATTGCTCTGGCTTTAAATTTCCAGGCTCAAGTTCAAAATATTCTACATATATAAACTTATTATTGTGCTAAATGGAATAAGTCAACACCATTCTGTTGTGATAATTAATAAAACATATTGTACCAGTCGAAAAAGCACCACTACCTGAACGCAAGTCGGATCCAAACTCAGCTGAACCAAACTGAACTCAAGCCCAACTCACCAGCTCAGATTAGTAGAAATCTAAATTGACAGCACAGTGCTATGCACCAAGAAACTAGCTCAATGGTTGGTGAGGATTAGAGACCCCTGAACTGACACTAATATTGAATAATTAATTAACTTAAGATACTTTTAAATCGAATCATATGTATATGTTCGGGTTGCCAACACAGACAGCGAGCCTTAACATTAAATAATTATTGAATAAAAGAATTAAGAAGCTAAGAAACCAAGTGTGTTTATAAAATATGTAATAATAATAGGTTTTTTTGGTTTGAATTTTAAATAATGATTATATTAATCATCTCTAGCCTTAAACAAGGTTTATAATTATAATAAGAGTGGCGGTCCTTATTATATGCCAATGAATATTACGCAATATTTTGGAATTATATGTCTATGCCCCCAACAAGAAAATAAAGGCAGATAAAGGTATTCATTTGTAAAGGACATTATTACTCCAATTTTATACGAAAGAATGTGAGATTTATTTTCACATTCGCAAATCCATTCATGAAGAGCAAGATGTGTATTTTAGGGCATAACTTTAATCTTTATTGGAAAACATTTACTTTGAGATAACTGAGAATTTGTTTGACTTTAATTGAAATCACTTTGTCATGAATTACAAGCATCAGAGTGGGCTTTACTGGAACAAAGAGGCAACGGTGGTGATGAATTATGAGCTATAAAATGAAATTGAAAGACAATAGCTGGTCGATGATCTAAGTCCTATGGCAGCTTGCATTTCACAAGTCTTACTGCCCTTTAAGGAAAGGTGATTTAAAAATTGTATGGTGGCTTGTATTTGACAAGTCTTATGCCCTTTAAGTAGATGTGGAACACGGGAAAGCCAGGCCGAGTCATAACTGTGAGCTTTTGATGTTCCAAATTATAACATGAGCGGGGGAGGAAGTGCTTTCTTCCTTGATAATTTAAAATAACATAAATATTATCACCGACAAGCCTAATGGAGTGAAAGATTGCCCTACATCAGCAACGTTCGACGATGATGACTTGAGAATCACCGTTTGAAAAATAAAACCCAATTATAGAATGATCTACATGATGACTTGATCAATTTAATTAAAGTCAAATGAGCTTTTAACTAAAATTATTTTAAAGTATTTGTAAATCATATTAATTATGCCCCAAACATCACCCTTCCTGAATCTTAAAAGAAAATAACAGAAATTTGAATTAAAATATATTTGATTTCTTTATTGGCCCTTTTGCAAAAACATTTTAACATACATGAATAAATAGATATTGGTGAATATGAAAAAAAAATGTTTTAACATTATGTGGATATATAAATATTTGTAAATTAGATAGGAGCTGGAGACATAGATGAGCTTGATGATTGATAGAACTGTATAAATCTAGTTCTAATGAACGAGAATTATTATCAGATTTAATATTATATTTTCTGTGTAAGGCAAATAGAACAAAGGAGTTTATCGAGTCGAAAGATTATTGGCATATAATTAAAAATAAATGGCATTAATAAATTACACAAAATATATATATAGTATAGTAAATGAATGGCCATAGTAAGGAAGGAAAGTTAAATTTAAAGACTAGAGATTGAGAGAATTACTAATTTAAAATAGCATATATAAAAGGTGTTACACAAAGATTATTATATTTATAGAATGAAAAGAGCTCTTAAAGGGAGTGTAAAGTAAAGTTCGGAAACTGGCCAGAAAGTTTAAGGTTCATTATGGAAATATATTACCCATTTCTTCTGGGCTGGATCCTTAGTTTACATGTCCAGGTGAGGAAAACATAGGCATGCATTTGGTTGATTACTTGAACAGTATTTTAATGAATTTTCAGATTTTAGCAGCATGATTGGTCTGGAAAAGATTCAGCAGCTTCATTGAAGATTTTTAGGGGACTTCAGGAACAATAGCCAGATTCCTGATATTTAGCCCCTTACCATGATAGGAACACTATTTGAATTCATGATTTAAAATGCATAGAGTTTACTGCACTTCTCTACAACAAAGATGGCTTCCCTCTCCAAACTTTTCAGAGCTATATATACTGTATTTGATGCCTTTGGGCTAGCGCTTCTTTCATTATCAATGTTATAAAATTTACTGGTTGTTTTTAGATACATTCCTTCGATAAGGCTTTCAAACTCATTAACTTGAATTTATTTTCTAATTAGAAAATGAATTCTTAAAATCAGAAAATGATTTTAATTAGGAAATCCTTACATTTTAAATACTTATCTTTTCTTCTAATTAATAAAACTTAACCCATTGTTTTGGACCGGGAAAATCTGAAAGCTTAGCGAAAGAATGTAGCTTTTAATCATTAAAGTTTTAACAAATTATTTAAAGTAAAAACAAACATTCCTGATGCAATGAAACTTTCAAACAATTATATATATTTAAATATTTACACATATATACACACAATCCATGCAGTTGTTATATATATAAATTCATGAATATTCTATCATGAATTTATTAATAGCATTGATTAATTTAAACTCAAATGAATTAATTTTAATACACATTTCTGTAATAGTTTTTCTTTATGGAAATTAGTGTGGATTAAACATATAAAGCACCATTGCATTGGAAATTTAAGGTTAGTACTAGGGGTTTGAAGTGGGCTTATGGCTAGATGTCATGAAGCTAGGAACGAATTCAGATCCGACTGCTTCAATATATGTAAATGTTTAGATTTCCAAATCACTTTATTGTTAAAAACACATTCTTTTTTATTTAAATAAAAGTGGAATAATTCTTTACGTTTTTTATACTTCTTTATTTAGACATGTTGTGAAAATTGCTTGACCTTGAAATATACTACATATATATGCTATCACTATATCAAAGTAAACAGTCTGCCACCTTTTTGTCACTATAATTAATAAAATTACCCCAACTGCTTGTATTTAAATATCCTAATTTATACATAAAGTAACTCATTACTATTAATAATTTATTAAAGAATAATATTTTTTCAATGTTGTCTCATAATTACAGTAATTTTTCACATGATCAAATTAAATTTGTCAATGATATTTTACATGGGTGATGGGTTTTATTTAGTTTAGAGTAGTGATAAGAGTGCCCAACTCCTGAATGTGGGGTTCTAGGATCGATTCTGCTGCTACCTTGTGTAAAATATTTTTAGCAGCAATGTTATCTTTCCTTTTTAGTATGCCATATTATCTTTTTATGCATTTTATTAACTAGCTTTTTCTATTTTTAATAACAATATTATCTTTTTTATATGCAGTATTAGCTTATTACTAGTTCTCTAGCTAAAAACTCATAATTGATCCATAATCCACATTATGATGTAAATCTAACCAAAACTGAATGAGTAAATGCATAATTTTTAAAAAGATATTATTGCATCCAAAATATTTAATTATTAACAAATTTCATGAAATAATAAAATCCTTACATGAATGCACTATTGAAAAAATCTAAAAAATATTCCAATGGAACAAACCAAGTTTTGTTTGTTTGTTTTTTAATTATCCAAGATAACTTTATTCCTTAAGTAAATCATGGTTTAAATCCCTAATTGACAAACTATATAATAAAGTATAATATATAAAATATGACTTAGTTATTAATAAGTGTTAAACAAGTTAAATACCATAAAGTAGTATAAATATTTTCTTATTGAATGAAAACAAGAGACTATTTTTCTTAATAGAAAATGAAAACAAGTTGTTTGTGAGAGGATTTTTAAAACATATATTTATATCATGGTGTTGTTAATGAAATTAGTTTAAAATAATTTTTAAAAAAATATTACTGTGTGCATTTCATTAACATGATATTATTGTTACACCTATACACTTTCACTTGTAAATGCTCAATTGGAAAAGTGCCTACAAAATTCTTTATCTATTCCAGTGGAAAAAACCAACTGTTTGATTTTTTCCTTATTGTAATTTATCATTAAACAAAAAAGTACAAGGAATGGTATAAAGACTTCTAAAAAATTTTTGAATAAACAATATATGAAAATTTCTGCCCTTAAATAAATGTAAAGTAAATCCTTAAAGTCTCTAGATACCTGACTATATCACATGACTAAATTTGATACTGAAATAACAAGCGTACAAAAATATTATTCTATTACTAAGATTCTGAATGACACAAAGTAAAAAACAAGAGGTTGGTTAACTCTACCCATTTAAAATGGATTGTTATTTATACCACTGAGGCCACTAAAGTTAGAAGAGTTAATATGTAAATAAAAAGATAAAAGTAAAAATAATTATATTTTTTAATATTATATTGTGTCTTTTGTTAAATAAAATTATATAGAATTCATTGTTTTAATTAACTAATTTTATTTCATCAAAAGAGAGTCTTTTTAACATGATAAAAACATTTACAAATTTAAAAAAATAAATTATTTTATTTTCAAATACAGATATATTAAAATTGTACAAATTGGTGTGTCTAATATATAAAAAATTTCTTATTTATTATAAATATGATTTTGTGCTGTTTTATTGAATTGGTTTTTGAGGAAACAACATAGAATACACATATAATGCAGAAAAAATATGTATTTTTTCCAATGTTTTATTGTAAATCAGTTAATAACATCATCCCAATTTTATTATTATTTTTTTGTGTATTCTGATTCAATACATCAAAATGTTAATAAAGAGCTGATTTCACATTAAGACGGTAAGAGCATTCCAAAACATTTAGGTAAAATATGTAACTGAAAAATCAGCATTACCACATATTAATACATCTACAATCATATTACTTCACATTTGATATTTATTGTAAGACTTATAAATTAAATAGGCAAAAAAAAGGTAATGTATTTCATTTAGCATGTGATAAAGTATTTTCTCTAAAGAAATTGATCAAGCTGACCTAATGTCATGATAAATGCAAGGTCATAGACCATTGCAATGAACTCAGGCCAGCTCTGTTCATGAGCCAAGAAATACTAAAATTTATCTTGCGCAAAAGTACCTCATACCCACACTGCAGACCTGAGTAAGTATAATATTCTAAATGTCAGTAAATACTAATAATAGTTTGTTAGAAAAAAATTTAAACATAGAAGATAAATTCAGAAAAACCTAGAAATAAAAATATGCTGTAATTTCTAAACAATTGAAATGTAAACATTAGAAGACAAACTGTAGGAATAAAGAAAGACTTTTAATTGAGTCATCTTATAAAAACCATATGATATTTTTAAAAAATCCATCATAATATAAATTTTAGGGCACTTTTGTATCAGAGTTTTTTAAAATGCAAATAACCAACATAAATTTACTTTAGTAAACAGGAAAAAACTCTTCATATAGTAGTGCCACCTTGTACTACTACTATATGGAGAGTTTTTGCCTGTTTACTAACAGTTATGTGCTAGCATGAGATGGTGATCATGTGATGTTTAGTGGTTTATAAATTTACTTTATTGTAGTTAATGAGGTTAATTAATGTTCACAATACTCTGAATAACTTAAATATATTTAGAGCTCTCAAAACCATTGCTACTAAAATATATCGAAATACAATTGGTCAGACCTAATATCTCTCATTTAAGATAGAGAGCTGATTGATAGAAAACATACTATTTTTAAAATGCTATTTAATAAAAAGCAATGTAATAAATACCTAATTGTTTTTGGATAGTCATGGATAATTCAACCGATGACGTATTACACTTACCGATTTACCTTCCAGTAGACATCGGCGATTTTCGCATGACAACATTGTCATGGCAACCAAGTGACTGGCATGATTAATCCATCAGAGAGTCTTTTTTTTTTTTTTTACCCGCAAAATTTAAAATTCGGAAAGTGGTTTGGAAAATTTTTTGATTTTTCTGTCTATTGTGATTTTGCTATCCATGGCATCACAGTTACTTTTTTGAGCTCTTCTACTTTGAGATATTTGCATTATTTGCATTTATGATGGCTGAAGCTACAACAACATTATTTAATTTACCGAGTACAGAGGAAGAAGCAATCATCTTCTTACAGGACTGCGGACTTGGTTGCCATGACAATGTTGTCATGCAAAAATCGCCGATGTCTATCAGAAGGGAAATCGGTAAGTGTAATACGTCATCGGTTGAATTATCCATGACTACCCAAAAACAATTAGATTTGTTCATTATAAATAAAAGAGCTGTTTCTGCATCCTGTATTTCAAAAGCTAAATAGTTTGTTGAGTGCGTCAGAATAGTGACACCCCCCCCATTATTAAAAATATGTTATGAAAGTAAAGTATGCAGAGAATAAACTCAAATATCTATTATAATAAATGAGATTTTTTTCTTTCTAAATTTTAAAAATATTTTATGACACAATTAAAAAAAAAAGAGTAATAAATAATTCATATTTTTATTATGCATTCATTAGATTAGAGATTATCCATTTCTACACCAATTTCACACAAGTTATGGACTGGTTTCAATTCACTTATAAACTATGTGGAGGAGTGTAATAATAAACAAATGACCATAAATGTGAAAAAAAGTATGGTTCCCAAGATGCACATTTCATGTTAAACATGCACTCATCAGTTGGCCCAGATCACAATCTCTTTTTATATTTTTTGCCATTGTTCAATACATAGAAATAGCCAATTACTACAGTTTAATTGATGAGTGAAAGTCCTCGCAACTTTGACACAAACCATTTACACTACAGAAATGTTATTCATTAAATGGATAATCTTTAGTTTAATAAATGACCAATAACAATTATTAATTATTTTTCTATGAATTGTTTAGTGTCAAACACGAGAGGGCAGTAAGTTTGACAATTATCAATTAAACTGTAGTAATTGGTTATCTATATATACAGAACAATAATAAAGATATGTGTAAAAAATTGTGATCTAGGCCAAATGATGAGTGTTGCTTTAGGATGAAATATACATCTTTTTTACATGTTTTGGTCACATGTTTACGATTATATCCCTGTGCAAAGTGTTACAATCAGATAGAAACTAATCCCCTATACTATGTAAAAGTGGTGTAGTGAGAATTGTACCATATAATATATTATTTATTAAGTGTAATAAATAATTATTTTGTTTACAGTACCACTTCAAATACCATGATAATTTTATATTGGTATATTCATTATAATTTTTTTTCATAGTTGTATATATATAAAAAGTACTACTAAATTTATTAATGATGATAATTAATTTTATACATAAAGTAACCTCAAATTTTAAAAATTAAGCCCTACTTAAAGATTTAACAAAAAATTACATGTAATAAAATAATAATATAGAAAAAAATAAAGTAAAAATAGTTTCAACAGACAAAACTTTGAATAAAAATAGGAAGACAATTTTTATTATTAAGAAGACAAAAATAAATACTCTAAAAAAAAAATCTTATGCATAATTTTTTAAAAGTCTGTAATACATGAAAGAAAGGTTTATAATGATGATCTTTTAAAAATGTTTATATGGTTGATTAAATAAAAAGACTCTGAAAACAAAATGAATAGATTCTGGAAAAAAAAAATTAAAATAATTATTTAAACATTATATAAATATGTAATAATATTAGTAATGCTAACTTTAATGTATATCTTCTACAGAAATTTTCAACTTATTCCAAACAACTAATTGTTATGTTCCAGTAGTAAATAATATATTATCAGCAACTTGGAAACTGACTAAGACCTCTAATTGACATAGCCAATCAATTTCTAAAAATAATCTCAATTGCAATTTTAAATTTGATATTAAATTTTACTGATGACAATAATTATTGAAGGAAATATATGTCCAATGGAGATTTGTTGTTTACTCATTAAACAATGCTACTTGAAAGATTGTGAAAATTTCTATAGAGAATGCAAAAAGAAATCAATGTTAGTAATCGATATATATATATATATATATATATATATATATCAATGCATAAAGTATAACACACACAACTTGAAACTATAAAATAAAGAAAAAGTAGTGTTACCATTAAAAATGAAATCTTTGATTGAAGCTCTATTCAAAAAGTTTAGTGATTTTTAAAATTATCAGATACCACAATATTATTTTTGAAAGTAATATCATTTACAGGAAATTTCATTAACAAGTAAATTCGTTTCTATTATGTTAGAGATAGAAATTGGTAGCAAAATAAAATCAATTAAAAAGTGTAATGTTAATATTAAATTGCCTTTACTTATCATCAGTACACAGGTCTCTTAATGACAAGTTATGGCAATCTTATTACTAATTTTATAACTATTTATTTTAATTTCAGTATTGTTTGAACTCAGACTTTTACATGACCCTCAACTATCCATGCTATCTCGTACTGCTGATATACTTGATCACACACATGTAAAAAAGGTAAATAATCACCAATACACATATTTCACGCTAAACCAGCACTCATCAGTTGGTCCAGATTATCATCTCTACACATGTCTATAATCAATGCTCAGCTTATATTAAGATAGGCAATCTTCATATTTAAATGAAGAGGCTTCAATCCATTCCACCCCACAACTCTTCAGCCATCCATTTCATTGACAAGCTGAAGATGGAATGCTCAAAGCCCACATTGGTGCCAACTTTCTCATCCTACCCATGTTAATCATAAGTCAATCTGATCCCTCATATACAGGACATAATCCATTTACATACATAGACGAGGGATGAGCAGACCTTACAGAACTATATTTTTAATTTATGATTTTTTTCTCTCATATTGGAGTGCAGGTATGAAAAAGCATATACTGTAGAAAAAATTCATATATTTCAGTATTTTTAGAAATTTCACTGAAAAAAGTTGAAATAAATAAATTTAAATACCATGAATCTATTATAACTTATTGAAGTTTGCCAAAGACAAAGATAATTGCTTTGTTTTGTAAACATCTTAAGTATAATTAAATTGTCTAGAAAACAATATATATATTCTTCCATCAACATTTTTGGAAGAATTATAAAAAAATTAAGGGAATCAATAAATTGTCATCTCTATGAATAACAACATTATACTGGCAATGATATCTTCCAAACCTAATTTTAAATTCTGAAATATTTTTATTTTTATCAGAACTTATTATTTTAAAGACAATATAAGTAATAGAGTGACTGATTTAAAGATCTCAAAGTGTATGTATCATAGCTCAATTTTGTCACTTCAATTCTTCCATATTCTTATGAACACTCAAGCAAGAAGCTATTTAGTTATTTTATTATTTTATAATCTTTTAAAAGGTAGATGAATATATATATATATGTGTGTGTGTGTGTGTGCGTGTGAGTGTGCGTGCATATATTAGTCCTTTCTGCTAATTGTATTAATTTATCATTTTTTTACTTTATTTTGGTAATTTGTTAATTGTTTACATTCTAATGTGAACATTTACTCTAACAACTCCACACAAATAAGAGCCAATACCTTTTCATTTAGCAAGCATCAGTCATTTAATCTAATGATTTAGCCAGGTGCTAGGTCAATTTACACATTAAAATATGCAAATCTATAGTAATCATTGACTAATTTAATGTATGCAGATATGCTAATAAATTCACTAATATTCACTTTAGTCATGTTTTGACAAAGATACACAGTATTGAAAGCTTGGCTTAGCAAAGTAGTAAATATTGTTTTATACCAAAATTTATTACCATAATAGTTGATAATTATCTACATATTCTTGTAGAATTTATTTTATTTCATTAATTTTATTGAAGTTAGTATCGATTGATTTTGGTATTGTATATAATAAATAAATCTGCACTTTAATATATATATATACAATGAGCAAGGATTAATGCATAATCATAACACATTATTATCAAACTACTTTTTCTGCTTTTAGGACAAAAACTTAAAATGTATACATGTTTTCATGAATTCTCAATTAGTAAATGAGGTTTTGAACCATCTGAAATATCATAGCTATAAAATAATTCTTTTATAAATAGATTATATCTTATTTAAATAATATTTAATTTATAAAGTGCAAACAATATTGGTGTTTACGATTTGATCGCTATTAATAACAGCTGATTGGCTAATAAGCACGCGAGAGGTTTTCAGTCTCTCTGTTTAATTTAATCATATCTTATTATAATATGCTCAATTATGTTTAATAGAAATAATAATTCTTATTAACTTTTATCTATATATTTTACTTTTTTTCTATTTTTTTCTAATGTCTTATTGCTAACGTTTGTATTAATATTGAAAGTTATATGAATAAGTAGATGGCTGGCTATTCATATAATATATCTATAGTTGATTTGACGGCGTCTAATAATAACGAAGCATATAATGGTAAAAATTTGTATTAAAAATACTTTTTTCTAAATATAAAAAAGTGCTACAATGTCTTGAATTTTTTATATTGTAAACTAATCCAAGATTTATAAACATTGTCTTTTAACTAAATGAAAATAAATTGTTCTTAAAAATCAATTACTTCCTAGACAAATTCAATAACTGACAGGTAACATCAAAGACTACTCTTTTAATTTTGTTTTAATTACAAATTTTCATATAAAAGATTTTTTTTTCTAGGAGACATAAAAACTCATATAGAATTACCTAAAAATAATTACCCTATAAAATCTAAAATGAACTTATTGATATTTCATATTCTTGAATTTTTTTAAATATAAAATACATATATATATATGTTGTATGTAGAATTAACATTTTATAAATATAGTTTAATAATGTAAAGATTTTATTAGTATTTATGAAGTAATTTCAAATATTAAGATATAAAAATGAATAGATTGAAAAATCAGTAAACAACGGTAAAGTATTTTTGTCTAGTACCATTGTTTGTTTGCTGTACTATTTTGCCTATTTATCTGAATCAGTCTTTAGACAGAGAATTTAGGCTTTTTGTAGAAACGTAAATCAGCAGCATATTACATAAAAAAAAATAATTCATGAGTGGTAGTAAATGGGCAGACACTATGATCTTATACTATATACAGTATATAAATTATATTAACACTATCCTCGTACATATATAAACCAATAGAATAGTAGCATATTGTTATCAAGGTAAACAAACCATTTATTGTCTAAATGTGAGTTGTCATGGCACTAGATTTCTGATATTCTATTGATTTATTTAAGTATGAGAACTGTGGTCATGTAATTTACATATCATAAAACAGTTAGCTATTGAAATTTCTGACTAATATATATATATATATATAATCTTCAAAACAAGCAATTTCCTACATAATCACCCTATATATTTTAATATACCAAAGAGAACATTACATAATATTTTCAACTTATCAACTGATCTCTTCACATTAATTAAGAGCCAACTACCATAAACACAAGTAATATTGTATAATGCTGCCATTTACATATCCCTTAGTAGTTTACTGATTTTGTCTTCATGAATGAAGACTCAGGTAATTCACTTATATATCTAATAAATATCTTTTATTCCTTTATTCCATTTAAGTAAATAGTATGAGGATCTGTCACCAGATCAGTTTTTGTATATCTTAACTGTCTTAGTTTTAAACAAACTATAGACCCCTACTATATTTTGGCTAGTAAAGTTACCACATGAACTTCTCTGCTTATTCATACACTTTCAAAAAGCAATTCTCTTCAGCCTAACTAGAACCATCTACTTTAAGCTTGAATAATAAATGGACACCAGATGGCATAATGCTACAGAATTTGCATTTCCAGAATGATTTCTGGATTTAGTCATTTAGCAGTCACTTTTCATTCTTTTATATTATTCAAATTATACTTATGAATATGTATTCTTTTAAATAGACATACACAGATTTGTACAAATATATGCATGCATTCATGATGATAAAATCTTCATAAATTTAGAATGATGACACTTTAACTTCATGTGACTTTAAATATCAATAGGATACCCAGAAGTGTCAAATTATCATTAGTAATAATCCAGATATAATATTGATTCAAAAGTAGATTCACAAAAATCTATAAATTTTACAAATCTAAAAGGAAAACAAATCAAAAAAATTCAGGAATATTGAGGAAATTAAAAGTTAAATGGAGATACTCTTAATTTTCCTTCCATTAGGAATATTTAGAAAAATATGTATAAATTCAAACAGACTGATTCTATCTAAAAAGTTGATAAGATTACATTACTTTCATAACTGTTACAAGTCCAATAAAAATGAACACACCATGAGAAAATTGGACTTAAATAAATTCTCCATAAGACTTATATAAATAACAATGGAGATTATTTTAATTATATAAAATAAATAAAATTGTATTTAAGATATCAAATTATGTAAAAACAACTTAAAAATTCCTTAATTCATTACCAATGAAGTATGTATTCTTTAATGATATCCTTTGGGCAAGTCTGAAAATCTTTTTGTGCATAAAATTGGAAAACCCAGAAGTTATAATTAATAATTTTCAATCATTAATAGGAGTTATTTTTTGTGAAAATATTTCATATATAGAGCAATGGATAGCATTCATGGTATTAAAACCAGCTATTAATTTGGACATTAAACCACTATTTTGAATTTGGACATTGTTACAACTTCTGTTTGAAATGAATAAAACATTGCATTTACATACCAAAACATTCTAATACATTCTCTGCTTGCAGTATGAGAAGCAACAATTTATTCCATTTATTCTACTCCAGAGGCATTTATTACTCAAGATTACAAATAAAAAACCTCTACAGAATTAATTTCTCATAAATAAAAAATTCTTTATTAAGTTAACTAGAGTGAAATGCTTAGTCAAAAGTTTTCATTATCTTCAAATCAATATCATGGAAAATAAATCACTCTAAGCTAGAATTTGATGATTATCTTAAATAATTGAATTATTTGACATGAACATGTTAGAATTATAATTGTAAAGAGCAGGAACTTTTTTGAATAAAAAAAAAAAAACTAATTATAGAAGGGCATAATAATAAAGACTTTTATTGAATCATATATATATAAGAGTTATATACATATAATTTGATTTTGATTTCTTGAAAAATGTATCGGCAGAAATCAACAAGTGTCAAAAAGTCATCAAATTGAAAATAAAATATAATATCAAAGGTCATCACCAACATTCCATGCAAATATAAACAGTGATGAAAGGTCATGCAGTTAAAGAATTTCTCTATAGATTTTTGATAATACAATTATTTTATCCCGAGAATATTGAAATGTTACTGATTACTTATGAAAATCCTAATAAACATCTACATTGTTTAACATTAATGAATTAAGATACTAAATAAATTCTTTCTATTTAGTTGCTTTGTAAATATAATTTAGATTTAATAAAATATTACCTTGTTTCTATTTTATATTTAGCAAGTGATCGAGTCTTATTAGTGAATTTTAACATTAAAACCTGACAGTAATTACTTAAAGTACAGAGAGATAATAAAAATTGGACATATTCTGTTTATTATTACATCACATAATCACCATTTCATATCTTCTCACTTATGCAAGCCACAACATAGAAACTAATCTGATGATATTGAATGAGTAGGAACTATATAGGAATTTTATGCACAAACCTTCCTGCATCCATTGATTATGAAGGCTTACCCTTGGTGGCAGTACTGTACAAAAAATTTGCTATTCTCTTTTCATTATTAATATGACTTTGATTTGATTAGTTGTGGAATATCATTTCAAAGACTAATACATTTCCATATTAGTTACCATTAGCATTTGAGATGTAACTGATAAAGTATGTTCTTTCTTTATTTATTATTCAATTTAAAAATCACCTTTTGTACAGTTATGATTTAGGGGTAGAGAATCAACAAGGTGTTTCAATAAAAAGGGCCAACTTATCTATTCTCTCTCATCCTGTCATGTACAGTTACAATTTGTCTCACACTAGCTTTACCATTTTTTATTTCCTTAAATGTGTTAATCACCTTTATTTCAATACAGTCATGATCCATTAAAATTTTTTTTTCCTTCTCAATTTATATCATATTCAATTATCTGCTACATTTACTTATTAAATTTTTTTATAAAATAAAAATCATCAATTATATAAATAATCCATTTGTAATATGTTAAACTATATTAATTAATATTTAAACAAAAATCTTTTAATTGAATACTAAAATTCTGTGTATATAATATTTGGAATTTTTCTTTTTTATTTAGTATCTATAGGATCCTTTTGTTAATTCCATAGTACATATTTTTAATTTGATATGGTTTATTCAGTTAATCAGATCTGTTTTAAGGTTTTTTTTATTTATTACATTAGCTATCTAATATCTTATCCTATCATGAGACTTAAATTAGTGTTCCTATTTTAATGGGTATTGAAAAATTTTAATTATCTTCAAGATGATGAGAGCAAATGATGAGAGAAATGCTGGAAAAGACATTTTTTTTTATTTAAAATATTTATGTTTGCTGGATTTATTGAATAATACTATGCATATAAATGGGTAAGAAAATTTAATTTATTTAAAATTGATAAAATAGATTATCCAAAATCTTAATTTTGATAAATTATTCATATTAATATATCGCAATTGTTTTAGATAAAATACCTTTTTACATTTTGATCAGAAAAAAAATATTCATAAAAGATTATAATTTACTTTAAAGTCTTTTTTTGAAACTTGCTAAATCATATGACCTTACTAGTAGCGCTAGTAATAATTACAATGTAATGCTAAATAAATAGTTTTAAAAGAAACTAACTTTCACTTGGAAAAATGTATGCATTATTAGCATTCTAAAAAAAAAATGCTTAGAAAAATGTCATATGTGTGAAAGAAATACGTCTTTTAAAATAAATTTATTAAGAAAAAAAAAACTAGTCAGCAAATAAATGCATATTATGACACTTTTTAAGTAAAGAAAGAAAATCAATAAAATTTGTTTAAAAAGAAAGAATATATTGCAACAGTAGAAGGTATGTTAGCAGTTGAATTGGAAGATTGTGTTGAGAATGGAATATATATAAAGTATGTTAGGTGAAATTTGTATATATATAAAATAAATCCGTTATTTGAATAAACTTAGAAAATTTCTTTTCCTTGAGGCAATATTCATTATTTTTTTGTTTTTTTTTTGCAATAAAATGGAGAAAGAACAAATTGAAATAATAAAAGCGACTACGGATTTTAAATATTGATCAAAGTTTTGCAAAGGGCGACATTGGTAATTAAATATGGCTGCAATAGTTACAAGAAAGAGAACTTTGAGAACAAAAATCTAATAAAAGATAAAAGTTTGAAGAAGGAATTTGGGAGGTATTCAAAGTACACATGCATGATGAGTTTTCTGGGGGATATAGAAGGAATGGACATGAATAAAGAGGTCACTTTTTTGGATACATGGCAAGATGCAGAATTACCCTTTGATAGTTACCAATATTCAGATGGGTGGCTAGAATGTCTGTACATCACTGGTCTTTCCTTTCCCTTGGACACCCTTATAATAATTTAGAAGAATGAAGTCATCATCTGCCTGAAATAGAAGCATCATGTCAAAGCTAGAATTTAACATACAGATCACAGGGTAAAAAGCCTGAGGATTATAGTTATTCCCAATGAACTATTTACTAAATAATCTCACTGGTAAGAAATTAAACTTTGAACTCATAATATTTATTGAAGTAACCTTTGAAGATATTCTTCTTATCATGTAAACCATAAAAATAAAAAAAATAATGTATCATAATGAAATATAAATATAATTAATGGATCTTTATAATTATTATATTACATTTTTTTATTTAGTATGTTAAAAATAAATATGCTCTTAAAATAAATAAAAAAGAGGACTACAATGTGTCATTTGTTTGAGCTTCATAAATGTATTCTCTCAGCGATCTTCTTTGTAAAATTCAACTGCTGATGTCAACACACTTTATTATATTTTAGATTTATTATTTAGAATATCAAGATATATATAATACATTTCCTTTGCTGATTTAGTAGGGATATCTAAACAGAATCCTGATGCCTAGTAAAAAAAATAAATTTAAACTATTAAAGCAGATGATGGGAGTGAAAGCTAGTATCTATTTTAAGTAGATCAAATTGTCCTTGCCTATGCTATGACTTAGATAATTGTAACTATAACATGTAAGTGCTGGTGGGTTTTACAAAAATATATGAGGTAGTTCATTATAATTAGAATCATACTACCTGGAAATATACCACACTTACATTAAAGTTTAAATGGTTAATATACAATAACTTAGATTAGGCATGGGTATGATAGGTAATGTATATATTCTTAATATATAGATATATATAAACCTAATCATATAGTTATTTGTGCCTAATAAAAATAGATTATGCAGAAAACGGTACAATATCATGACTCATACTTAATACATTAGGAATAAAAGTGTTGTGAAAACATAAAGAAACTTCCTAATGAATACTTCAATCTTAATTATGGGAATAGTGTTTATAAAAGTAATCTTTCTGAAATAAATATTTCAATGGCAGTTGTTCATAGTAAAAATCTTGATAGTCCAATGGATACTTTTAAGAAAACATTGATTAATAAAAGAGATACTAAGTCCTTTAACATTACATTATAAAATAAAGAAAAGTTTAATATTCTTGTTTATCATCTGATAAAATAATTATATAATTTAATTTGTAGCCATGCCTTTATTTGTATTAATATAAAATTAACAATAAAATGAATAAAAAAATTATAATAATCAAAAAAGCAAGTCATATATAATGTGACATTACTTTTATAAGCTTGTATTTACAAAAATGGAATACAGAGAGCATACCAATAGCTCAAACAAGCTCTTAATTAATAAGTGCGGTATCAGAAAATATTTAAAATCTCTATCCAGAACAAACTCATCTCCAGACCAACTGGTTTCAAGTTTATGGCTCACATCAGTGGAGAGCTAGAATATTCGGACACTAGATCTAAAATATCAACTAAAAACCCAACACTTATTTTATATGTATATTTAAGTAGAAACTCTGAAATTTTCGGACATGAAAATGTCTTTAAATCCAACTATCTAACTTAAATAGCTATATGGGATTGAACTAAATTCATATCTACCATATTTTAATAGCCTCAGCATAGCCAAAGCCTTAAAGGTAAAATTATAATAATCAAAAAAGCAAGAAATTATAATATTTTTCTTTTATATTTTTCTTATAAAAAGGAGGATATTGGAGTATGTGTGTATATGGGACTTTAATATTAACTAAATTTATACCTCATTAAACTAATAAATCACATATATGCATAAGCTATAACTTTTTAAACATTTTATTTATTTTACCTAGGAAGGAATAAAGTATTTTCCATCACGTTATGATAATTATTGGCATCTTTTTTCTAAAATTTAAAGTATAATACAATGTGTAAGCTTTATTTCTGGAAATTGTAATAATGGAATCATTTTCATCACTTATGTATTTTGTAATATTTTTCTTAAACAATATAATTTATTAAGAATTTGCATTTGAAAATAGTTAAGCTTTATCTTTTATTTTATTGTATGCTCATATCATAAAAGTTCTTTCTTTAATAATCAAATCTCAAAACATATAGATTTCTATCCAAATTGTATCTCATTCATAACATTAACTAATATTGCTTACTGATTGAGTTTGTTAAGGGTAGAATGGTAATTGGGATAAGTTTAAAATAATATTCATCTATATAATTTTACTTATTGGTGTCTGGATAGAAGTAATATAATAACCATTATTTACATACATAGTATTAAATATTTTGCAAATGGAATTAAATGACATCTGATCATTAAGAAATATGTGTAATCATCCATACTATTAAGTGCAGTTGGCATCATTTGCTAAGGGGAGAAATGAGTATACTTTATAGTATAGGGATATTAAGCCTCACTCAAAGGGAATATGATCTGATCCTGAAGAAATCTTTATTATATTCTTATAAACACAACCTAAGTGGATGTTTTTTTATTACTCTCTTTTCTTGGCATATTCATCATTACCACATATACTAGTGGTTGTATTTTATTACTCTTTAGTTCTAGAAAACATATAAAAATGATAGTATGAATGATATGATTATGTATTTTATTATAAGCTTATTTCGGCTTTATTACTAGGGTCATCTATTTTAAAATTAAAAGTAAAGATATCAATTTTAAGGAATACTAACTTATCAAGTGTCATTTTAATAATGTGTAGCTGCATATATGACAATTATATCTAGCTACACATCTCTTTTAGTGACTGTGCCATAATATATAGTGGATGGTTAGAAAAGTATCATCTTAAATGAATTTGTAAATAATTGATGCAAGACATGATCTGCTATTTTTTTATCAACATTTTTTAATGATCTAGAATATTCATGTGTTCAGTGTTACTAATACTAATATCAAGTGTTTATGGTAGCAATATAAAGATTGTTTCAGGAAGACATTAACATCTGGATGATCATAAGCTAAATTTGGACTTGTAGATCAATTAAGATTCCCCACAATTGTCTTCTGTATTGACTTTTTGAAGTTACAGTAGATCCCCTAGAAAACTTTCTCAAACTTCACTTACTTTTGAACCTATTGCACTCACACAAATAAATTGATTCCCACCTTATACCTTCATAATCTCAAAATCTGTTGTTACATTAGTATTTCTGGAGAGAACAACTATTACAGGAAGTAATTAATGAAAGTTATTTATGGAAAGATCTAATTTTTGATATATCATATAATAAATTAATTAAACAGAAATACTATATGCAATATTTCTACCAGAAAATATAAATTTCCTACAAGAAATGATAGATTAAATTTAATAAAGATGATGCTAACAGATTAGTATCAGCTCTTAGAATTATTATATACACAAAAATAAATAGAACAAAGACTTTTCTACTATTCTTTTATAGAGAAACGGTAAATACAGTACATTATTTATCAGATTCTCCAATTGCTAGTTAGTGACAATTTTAAACCACTAAACATCACATGATCATCATTTCTTATGCTTACACAAGCTGTTTTCGTAGAGATTAAACTCTCCATACAGTAGCACCACCAGTGCAAGCCAGAGTAATCAATGGATACAAGAAGGCTACTGTATGGAGAGTTTAGCCTCTGTGTTAGTGAGAGTTTAAAAAAGTTTTCCTTTTTTAGCAAAGAATAATTAATCAAGATTGGAATTGTTTTTTTTTTTAACAAAATAGAAAGTGGATACACAACTGCTATACCATAAAGTTCTTATTAAATATTAATCTAATCATATATATATACACTATACTACAATAAATTTATACATATTAGGCTATTAAAATGTAAATTTATAACTATATTTGTAAATTAAATATATTTATAAAAATAATAACTTTTGCATCTTAAATAAAAGAATCATATAGTTATGCGTTCTATAATTCTTTTAATAATATAATTTTGTCCATTAATTTTTTTCTATTACAATTGTATTCAACCAGAAATAAAATGTAATAGTAAAATAAAAATCTATAAAAAATTTCCAATTAAAATAGAGGAATGCCAATCAGATCAAATTTAATTTTTCAACTTTAAAATATAATTAATTAAAATTAGTAGAAACTGAAATGTTCTAGTTTGAATAAAAAGCAAATTCTTTTAGGAAGGGAGAGAAAATATAATGGAATGGAAAACTTTTTATTCCTCTCTCTTCTATTAATAATTAAAATATACATAATGTAAAATTATATTTTCTTTATAATCATTTAAAATCATTAAAAAATCTGTAATTAATTCTAACATGAATGAATAATTTTAAATTTAAAAAAAATGTTTAATTATGAAAATCTAATGGAAAAATTATGGTGAAAAGTCGTTTGTAAACTGAAGTGTAGTGCTAAAATATTTAAAGCATTTTTAAAAAAAAAAAACAAATTACATTGTTTTTGCTTTCTCCTGTCTCTCATTAAGCATATATATATATACATACATTTAGTGCGCACTCTGGGACTTTTTTACACATAGGGGACCCACTGAACTATACTGATATACTAATTAATAAACTGAATATAATATTAAATACATAAAAATGAAATAAGTATAATATGAAAATGATAATACAAATAATAAATTCACGAGAATTTTATATTTAAAGAATATAATATTAACAGCAAAAAATGAATAAGGAGATCCATGATCTCATATGTAACAGTAAATATGTGAGTAAAATATGTTTAACATTAATATATTATGAAAAATGAGTATATGATAATGTTATATTTAAATACAATATAATATTATCAGTAAATAAGTGAATAAGGAGGTTTGTGATCTTTTGACCTGTTCAAATGTTGTTTTCACCAATCATCCCAAATGTAATTATGATTTTCTGTTTTTTTTTTTTAAGTTTTTCACTACATAATACAAACATATAAAAGGAAAAACCATACTATTTGTTCATAATATTTTTTAATTAAATTCTTTTTTTTTTCTTGTTTGATATATTTGTTAATTAAAAAGTTTGTTGTTTTTAACTCTGTAGCATTTTTTCAACATGGTGGCAAAATAACAGCAATCTGGATATCTACTTACCATACTCATGACATTACACTTCAATTAGTATTATACATATGTATGCTTCAAAGAATTGCAAGATAAAATATAAAATTTGTTAATAAAATACTGTTTGTTTGTATTACTTATCATTTGTAACTTTTATTTTCATACTATTTGATAATTATAGTTGTGCTATTTCTTAATTAAAAAGTTGTGTAATTCAAGAATTTTAATATTAAATATATTTAATAAAGTGAAGCATTGGTGGTTGAGAGGTCAGTGACATCTGCTTTACAAGAAGTTGTCCCAGGTTAGTGAGTTCACTTCCCGGCTGATGATATGACACATAAATAAATAAATAAATATATATATATATATATATATATATTAGAGAAATGCTATAATCGTAAAGAGATAAAAATTTATTTTATTTAGACATAACATCATTTAATATAACTCAGGTAACTGTTTTATATCATAAATATTTTTGATGTAGATCTTTCAAACAAACATATATATTCAATGTTTGCTATATTAGTATTAGTCATATGTCCAGATTGTTGATATTCCATTATGCTGCATGGTTATGAAAAGAATTGCATGTATTCAATCATACACTGATGCACACTAAATATAATAAAATAATACACAATTTTAAGAAAAACATGGTTATTCCCAATAAAGTTAATTCTTAAGAAGTGCAGCATCTTGAAAAGTCTTATATGACTAATTTGGTAATTATTTTAAGGCTTCTCATTTTTAATGAATAAATCTTTAATCTTCATTAGCATATATATATATTTTTCAAATAATCATTAAAATTATAACTTCCAAAAATGAAAGTTATCCTAAAAATAATATCTCAATTTTACAAATAAAAAAAAGAAATCAAGTGAATAAATAATAAAAACAAGAAGTTTCATTTTTGTAAAGCATATCAGTAAAAAGTACATTCAAATAATGAATACAATCTTTGAAATTTAAAAATTCAATTTATAGTTATAAAAAATTGTAAAAAAAAAAACAACTATGATTTTTTTAGTAGGTATTTTTTTTGCTTTCAGCTATTTTGTATTTTATATCTTACAATTTGTTTGACTTATTTTCTAAAATATACCAAATATTTTCAAATAAAATCTAAATGTAAACACTATATACTTATAAAAAACAAATACTTCACTTAATTTTACAAAAATGTAGATAAATAAGTAAATAAACTTATGATTTTCAATTTTAAAATTTTAGCAAAAGCTGAAGTGAGTAATATGTTAAGCCTATTCTTTGACTTGAAACCCTCAATCTTGGGTTTTATTTTACTTTTCCTGAATTACAATGACATCTAGCTACATTAATGGAAGTTAATATCAATTACTATACACTTTAATTCAAATTTGTACCATTAAAGGAATGCAAGCCAGCAAAAAATATTATGGAATAGCAAATCATCCATTCCAGACTCAATTGGGGTATGATTATAATAACAAAAATGCCAAATAAAGAAGCAATTAGATGATCTGATTTGAAAAATTAAATATTAAAACAAGTACCAGAAACCAATCTGGGAATAGAATTTAGATTTCATTATTATCTAGTAACCACTGACAACTAAACTTATACCATATAATACTAAATCATCCATGTACTTTACTATGGTTACACAATGCTTTATTTATCACCCTCTTTTTACAGTTTACAGTTTTGATTAAAGAGGCAGTGACTAAAAATATAACATTCTAAAGAAGATTGCTGGGGCAATTGAAACTGTAAACTATAAAAGAGGGGGGGGAGATAAAGCATTGTGTAACAGTAGTAAAATGCATGGATGATTTAGTATTATATGGTATACATTTGACAATGCAATAAGAAAGAGTAGTTATTAGCTAAACTTATAGTAGGTGGTGGTACAATAGAGAAGTAATAAGTTGTTTTGATAATGCAATAAGCTTTGAAACTAAGTTATGTTATGTGTATATCAATATTTGCTATTAATCCATTCTCTTTTAACTAATAAAAATGCATATAACAAATAAAACATTCCATATCATCCTTTAATATCCCACAGCATATAAATTTACTTTATTAAAATAAATAATCTTATTAGCAGAATTAACTTTATACATCACATCTAAATACATGATATATTTCTTTTAACCAGATTCAACTGCAAAACAATAGTCTTTATAAATTTAAACATCAAAATATTTCTCTAGATTATAACATAGTTTCAATTCATGAGTTTAACTCTACCTTATATATATATATATATATATAATGTTAATTCATATGTTAAAACATTATTTATGATTCATACAAATACATTTAAAATACATTTTCTTATTAAAAAATCAAATATCTAGATTTTAAAAATTTTAAAAAGTGTACAGATATATATTGTTATTACTATGTTTTTTCTTTGACAAAACTATTTGTACAAATATTCATGCATATATACACAAGTATAATTTATATAAATTTTAAATTGATATAACGTGGGTGATAATAATAATAATGTCTATTTTTTTTATCTACATGACTTCAGTTGATAATGGTTACAACCATAATCGAAAGTACTGCTTAATTTATATATTATCATTTACAGTTATTATAATTGTAAATTTACATATATATATATTTTATCAGGTAATTATTATTTTATATATTAGAATTATTACTTTTTATAAAGAAGATTTGTCTCATCATATTCACCAATATTTATTAATTAAATGTTTCCCATGCTGTTTAATATTTCTTGATGTTTTCCTATATATTTTTTTACATGTATATGAAGTAAGATTTGCCTGCATAAGGTTTTATATAGCTGTGAGATTTTTTTATATTGCTTCCATAAAATTATTTAAACATTTCAGATACATTATTTTTGATATTTGCCATTTAAGAATAAAATACTCATCAGAGTTTACAATTTTGCAACATTTACACTGATTTATTATATCTTATGAATTCCATAATTATGAGATAATATCAATTGTTCCAAATTACTTTTTAACATAATCTTAAACGTCATTAAATCTTACTATTTTAAATGATTTGAATTAATCAATATATAGATTCAATAAATAGCATAGCTTAAAACGTAAAGTTCAAACATTTTATATATTGAATACATTTTTTAGACTAAACAAAAAGTAATGAGTTCTTTTATTGTTTTCCTAGTCCAAAAACAAAGAAATAAAACTTCTCCCAAAATCTCGGGTATTCAACTAATTATCAGCTGATTTAAAACCAAAAACTTACCTACTGAATCATACTTTTTAGACAAATATGCACACATTCAATACTTTCTCATTTATTCTAAAATAATTATACAACCGGTAAATCCCCAAGAACCTTATTTTATTTTTTTAAGTTCATAATCAACCTTTATTTTAAACATTTTCCACTTCTAAATCAAAGGTGTTTATATATTTATTACTGACAGTTATTTTAATCATGGCCACCATTAAAAAAATAATTAAATGGATAATCCAGAAAAAAAAAAGCTGAATTATATAAATGTTCTGCTCAAAGGGTTTTTGAATAATTAAAAAATAGTTCCATTACCAATCTGATCATCAATGGCAACAATTTTTTTTATTGTTTACTTCTATCATAATAGAATTTAAGGTTTTATAAATACAGACATTCCTATAGATATATATTAAAATGGAGATTTTCATGAGATACAGTTATAAATGATGTATTTGAGTTCACTGTGTATCATTTATAGTACTAACAAACTAATGTATCTACTGAGTTACACAAGTGATGACCTGTGTCATCCAGATGAAGTATTGGTATGTTAGTATTATGAATCATGTATGGATAAACATGGATGCTATTATGCATACATAATTGCATTGTAAACCTTAATGAATTCTGCTTCATGTAATTTTATGAAATCATTTGTGAATTTGAATTAAAACCATTCTAACCTTAAAAACAAAAATAAAATAAAATAGAAAGATAAAAAAGTTAAAGGTGTATTATATCATAATATCATGCAGAAACTCAACTAAGGATACTAAACCTGTTAAATCTATCATTATGATTCGTGACCAATAGCAAGGGTGTACTGCATGTTTTTTAAAAAATGGAAAGAATGTGAAAAAACACAGAAAATAGAAATGACTGTTTACATTAGACACTATTTATCTTTTAATAAACCAACGAGGCAGTAGATACTAATTTTTATAAATATTTATAATAACATATGAAATCGTGTAAGAATTATAATGTAGATGACTTTTGAAAAGATAACATGCAATATTAGATAAGAAAGCTTATTTGTCTTTAATTTAGTTATAACTTTTAGTACTTCCCCTGTTATTATAAACAATAATTATTTGTTCATAATGAAATATTGACATCATATTTCAAATAAAAAGCATTGATAATATCAACGTCAATCATATACAAAATTTTTAAGCTTACTATCTATATGTAATATTTAACTATTTATTAATACAATAATTTAGTAAACAATTGAACGAGTATTCTTTATATTTGCTGCTGTGGAATTCAGTAGACAATTGAATGACTATTCTTTATATTTGCTGCTGTGAATTTAAGACTAGAAGAAATTTTAATAATTTTATAAATTCTTCATATATTAGTTATTTAATTTTTTATTCAATTTTCATAGATATTAAAAACCTATATGCAATTAAATTATTTAATATATATGTGTGCCCATATATACATATATGCTACACCTAAATAAAAATTATATACTCAATATTCATAAGTACAGGATCTTTATTTCACCAATGATTTAGGCTGCATCACATTACAAGCATATTTTTGTTTTATGGTCAGTATATTGTACTGACATTAATCTAATCTTTACTCTTTAATTAAGAATTGTTGGATACACTTCCTTGTTAATCAATACTAGATGGCTAATTTGTTTAATTATAAATATGTAGAAAACAAAGACTAAGTATTTTTAAAAAATTCTCAGCCACACACAAAATGTCAAGTGTCATGATATTCAAACTCTGTAGTGTTTATATAGAACAGTAATGTGTTTACAATAACTACAAACATTGTATAGAATCCGTCACATATATAAATGCAGGTAAGACTAAAAGGTAAACAAGTTTGCATAAAGGCAAATGGTGACTGAAAAAAGATATTGCTGGTGAGATTATATGATAATAGTTTACTATTACTTGCTGTCATTAGACTTAAATACAATAAGGTTTTTATATTAATATTATATTCAAATACACAAGTATATGATCAATATAAACATTTTATTTAGGATTTGTATGAGAAAACTTGCAAAAATAGATTTTTGAAGCATTCGTCTTATTTGCTGTTTATCCTCTTTTTTTTTCAAATAACAGACTTAAATTTTTTTTTCAAATGCAATCTTAAATCAAATAACAAAAAAAATGAAATAAATAAATAAATTATAATATAATTGACAAATTTTATATTCAAAAGGTACATATTTTTTAAAAAATATAATTTACCTTAACATTCTTATAACATACATTTTAAAGATCAAATTTACTTAATATATAATAACACATTATAAATTATTTAAATGATATAAATATTATCAGTAGATACAATAATTATTATTTGTGGATTTACTACTGAAACACATATTTATGCACATGCTTTTAAAAAACAAAGTTTATTGACATGTGACACAAAGTTACACACATTTTAAAAGTTATAAATATTTTCAGTAGTCATATTAACCTATATCTTTTAGAACAAAAGTTAAAATTATTGTTACTATAAGTAAAAAAAATCATATAAAACTTATGAATATCTACTATTTAGAACTTATAAATATTTTAAATAGAACAATTTAAAGTTACAAATTGTTCAGAAATGAAAAAAAAACCCAAAAGTTCAAGCAAGAGTTTGTTGTGAGCTAAAAAAAATCCCCAAAATTTTATTTAAACTATTCAGATGTGGGGGAAAATCTTATTTAGAAAAATCAAATTATATATTTAGCTAATACAATATAAAGTATTGAACAATTGCTTCTCTAATTGTAAATAGAAATAAGTGTTAAAAATTATAGTCTAAGTTTAGAAAACAAAATTGAGATTGAAGAAGATAGTTTTAATTTTTTGGATGTAAAGGTCAGAATATTGTAAAATGCATAAAATATATTATGAATCTTTTAATATATATGCACATATCATTATGCAAGAGAGAATCTTGTTTAGAAATTATTTTGTGTTATTAAGATATTAATTATATTTTTATTTATAGAATGATAAAATCAATTACTGTTTTATTATTACAAAAAAAAACTAGCAGCAAATAATTAATCTTTTATCATCATCATCATCATCATCATCATCATCATCATCATCATCATCATCATCATCATTATTATTATTATTATTATTATTATTATTATTATTATTATTATTATTATTATTATTATTATTATTATTATTATTATTATTATTATTATTATTATTATTATTATTATTATTATTATTATTATTATTATTATTATTATTATTATTATTATTATTATTATTATTATTATTATTATTATTATTATTATTATTATTATTATTATTATTATTATTATTATTATTATTATTATTATTATTATTATTATTATTATTATATAAAGTACTTGATTATTTTTATATTCTTTGAGAAATTAAATTAAATTCAGGTCATGTGATAAATTAATTTTTCACTAAAATCAATATTTGTTATTTAACATTTTTGTATAATAAATAAATATTTTTTTATGGACTGAACTGAATTTATTAATAAAGTTGTTAACCCATAGGCAAAAACATTTCAATGTATCAGCTTCAAAAAGTCATTACAATTTACTTTCAAAAAAATAAATAATTGGCTATTGATTCAAATAAATTTGAAATTAATTTTCACACAAAAACATTATCTTTTTAAAAAATGACTGCCATTATTTATAAAATAAATATGATGCTTTTTGAATAAGACCAATGATACTTAGTCTCACATAATAGTACATTTTCCATAGCAATTATTCACATAATGGTTATTTTTTATTATGATACCATTATACAATTATGCACCTTGATTTTTTATTGTTATTTTTAGTTCAAAATTTAATTTTCACAGTGATATCATTTTATATAATACAAAGATTAAATAGTATAAAATAAAATAGTATAAAATAAAATATCATGAAACAAAAATAAAAAAACCAAGGACTAAGTATTATTAAAGCTTTTATATTCTAAAACTTTGTAAAACTTTTACTTTTAGAAAACATTTGATTAAGCAAAATACTGTATACCAAATTCAGAATGGATAATAAAGGAACAATAAAATGTATATTCTTTCAACATAAACTAAATAAATTTTATTAATATATGCAATCTGTATGTGCTCAACTCAGATTAGGAAAATAGCAGTCAAATGTTAAATTTTTCAAATTTTAATGATTTTTTTTTTGTTGATTTATTTACATTTTTGTTGTTTGTTTGTTTATATTTTACTTTAGATAGCTTATAATTGAAATAGATAGTTAGATCTGGTATAATTTGCATCTTCACTGCACTACAATATGAAATTTCTGGGAACAAATGAATAGTGCTTCTTGTTGTTTTGGGCAGTGGTCTTCAACCCTTGATCTGCGGACCGGTACTGGGCTGCAAAATTTTTCTGCCAGTCCACATGTTAGACTGGTAGAAAAGTTTGTAATAGCAAAATAATAAGAGTTTAAACTTTTAATTAATATAAATTTTTTTTATTTATTTCTTCATCTCATTTTTATCCAATTAAAAAAAAAAATGGAACTAAAACAAAATCTAATCAATCATACATAAATTAATGTGTTTTTCTAGTTATCACAGATGTTTATGGGGAGAGGGTAGAATTAAATTTTTTATTACTTTTCTAAAAAATTCAAAATTAAAAAAAATGTTTTTTATTATACAAACTCCATATATATATAACTTCATTTAGTATATTTAACATTGTTGTTTTGATCAGTTATAACAGTTATGCCCATCTAAGGCTAAGCAGTTTACATCTTTAAGAAACTTTATCTATAGACTTCTGCTGGTCACAAAACCTTATTCTTATTTTTGTCGGTCCGCAAAACCTTATCATTATTTTTACCAGTCCACAGGTGTTAAAAGGTTGAAGACCACTGGTTTTGGATACATATCCCAGTGATAGAAATTATAAGAAAAATCATGTAAGATTAATTGTCCATCAAAGATGTAGCTTGTAGGTTTAAATATATATAATGGTAAATTTATTAGTTTTAGTCAGATATCTTATGAATTTGAGCAATGTAAATTTAGATTATTTTTGGTCACTGGGTTTCTACCACCTAAAAATTGAAATTCATTTGTAAAAATATAAAGATATATATTGCTTTAACTCCCCTAATATACATTTTAATGCAAATTTTTTAAAATTTCTTTATCTTCCTGACAGTTTCAACTGTCCTGCAGACTTTATCAGATTGATCTTAATTTCCTATACCTTTTAAAGTGTATATGAGGGGAATTAAAATAATATATATGAATATATGAAGAAATGCAAAGAAAGTAAAAGGAGAAAAATAAGAATATATTTCTAAAAGGAATATAAAGGCAAGATATAATTAATGTAGCTTTAGAATACATTTGGTTGTGTACTTTGTGTTGTATGTATATGTAAACAGACAAAAAATAATAATTAAAGAACTGATTTTTATTTCTAATAACATAAAAATATGAAACATAGCAATTGCAAATCAAAAATAAATATTAAGCAGGATACATTGTTTTAAAATTCCATGAATAGCAAATAGTTAATTATATTACTTTCAATAATATTATATTTTTTTTTTTTGTGATTACAGTGGTGAAATTGAGTTAAAATATAAAAATAATATATAAAGATTTAAGCCATTGTTAAAAATATTCTGCAAATAATATAAAAAATATAAAAATAAAGAGAAGAAAATTGATAGATAATGTCAAAATTATCTCTAAAGCCTTACTTTTAAATTTATAGGGAGAAAAAAAATATTACGATTAATTTATTTGCAATAATTAAAAAACTAAATTCTGAAATATATATTAACTTGTACACAAAAAAGTGAAATTGTATTTAATTAGCCTAATTTAGGGTAAAAATCTCCCAAAAAGCCTCTTATAGAGAAATAGCAATGAAGAAAACACAATTCATTAGATTTTCTATTTTCTGGATGATAATAGTGTAATGGTCATATTTGTACATTTGCACAATAAAATCCAGAGTTTTAGTAAATAATTCCAAGGCTGATCGAAATAAGGTTGTTGAGACCTCAAATCCAATCTCACCTCAGTTGCTTTACCAACACTCAAAGATTTACTACCTTACAGATGACATATATGAGGCTACACCAGAATTTTCTTAATTCACGTGCCAACAGTAGCACATCGATAAAACATGAGACTATAGGAAACTAGGATATTTAACAGTATAGCTATATATAGATGTAGGAGTGAGCATAATTACTAAAGATGGATTGTGATTCTTAATAACTAATAGTTAACTAATCAATAATGACTTAATAATGAGCAAAATTAAAACACTGAGCAGAAGTTAAAATTTAAATTAATTTAATGAAAGACAAATAATTAAATAGTAAAATTAATAAATGAAATAATAAAATTATAATAGAATTAAATGGATTGTCTCACTCACAGGTAAATATTTTGGGGATTATAACTTATTAATATTTGAAGTTTTAATTCACATGCAGATGATGGTTTTAGAAATTACAATGTATTAATATTTGGAATTTTAGTTCACACGCAAGTGATGATTTTATGGATTACACGCAGTCATGGTTTATACACACACACACACACATATATATATATATATATTGTGCCCTTATCTGTAGGTCATAATAAGGTAGAAAGGTCAATTACTAAAAAATTTTAAATTTTAAGTTATATTTGTATGATATATAAATAATAGTAGGATAATTAAATTTTATAGTACAATTTAAAGCTGAAAATACCTGGTATATAAAAATGTAACAGATTATTTTAAGAGAAAACAGTTAAATAAAGCTTAATAATACCCTTGCTTATGGTTGTAAAAGCTGGCCATATAAAATAATACAGCTATAAATAGTTAAAAGTATATTAATAATTTGAATATAATATTTTAAAACTAATAAATTAAATAAATGCTAGATGTAGTGTTATAAATATATTTAATAGTCAAAATTAATAGAGTATATTTTAAAATAAACTTTGGGATGGTGAGAATTATATTTAGTTCTACAAGTTTTAATTATTTTCCAAAATTTTATAAAATATATTAGTTTTGGTAATTTAGACCGAGATGTAAATAAAAAATTATCTGATAAAACTAGTAAACACGTGACTGTATATTATATACCTTCACACACACGCTTGTTAAAATAATAATAAAGTTTGTGAATTGGAAGCTGAATATAATTGCCATCGATCCTTAAAGTACAAGTTGAAATATTAAATATTGTTTTAACAATTGTTTTTAAAGTTTAAATAATTCTGATAAAACTATAATGGAATTTAAAAATATAGTCTAAATAATATTTTGAGACATTACGTCATCAATTCTTCAATTTTAAAAGTCTAATCTGTTATATAACTAAATGTGTAAATTTGTTCGCGCTAAAAAAGTCATTAACCAATCAACAGAGGTAAATTAGCAGACAAAATATAAGAATTATACAGAGCGGGAGGGAGAAGTAATGTGAAAGTGAAAGAGAAAGTAATATATTTTTTAGCTGGTAACACCGTAGCTGAAAAGTGATATAAATTTAAAATTTTGTATTTATTTTAAAAGTTCTTTTGTAACATATAATATATTTTGACTGCCTCTACATGGATTGCTAATTTTAAAAGTTATCTTACCAGGGAATTTTATTCAAGTTTAACCAAAAAGCCTACAGTAAAATGGAAGTACAAGGAAAAATACCTAAAAATATTGCTAAAGAAAAAATATTTGGAAAATGTCTTAAAACAGCTTTATTTATGCTCAACCAGAAACTTATTTTTGTCACTCAAAGAAATATAATTGGGATGCTATATGAGAATTTAAAAGAGAAGTTACTTGCCATCAGGAAGAAATTATGACGCACCAATTTTATAAGGCTACTTTGAAGTTATTTTATTCTTCTCTATGAAAAAAATTTAATATGCGTTTATTATATTAAAAAAATTATGATGAAGAAAGAATGTTAATCTTTTAAGGGAAAAACATTATTAAAAATATAGTTCCAGAGTTTTAAAGTAAAGAAAAGTAAAGAAGAATACGAAAGTGCTATTATACGTTTTATGGAAAAGAACAGAAGACTTTCTCTGAGAGGAATTAATTAAAATATTATAAAGTATTCATTGGAGAAAAGGATTGATTTTGAAAATATAAAATTAAATTACTCAATGAAAATGGATCCATGGAAACCGGAAAATTATTGAAGATTCAAATAAAAGTACCCAAAAGATGCATCGGAAAAGTCGCGCGGGAAAATATTATCAGACAATATTAGAAGAGAATATCAGAATTAATAATTGTGTTTCAATATTATGAAAACCCAGGATTGTCGTCTATGAATATTTATTAAACAGAGTAGTAATTGTTTTACTTTAAAATAGAACATTAAGTGACTGAAGAAGAAATAAAATATTTTTTAGCTTTAATATGAACAGTTCAAGAAAGTTTGATGAAGAAGTATCGTAAATATAATTTAAATATTTTTTACTAATTTATTTTAAATATAAAATGCTATGTGAGATTAGGGAAAACATATAAACATAAATTTAGTAATATTAAAAAAATTAAATATAATAGCTTAATAGAATGATAGAAATATTGTTTTAAAAATAAAATGTATGTATGGAAGTTGTATATCTACAAGAATCAATGGGATGGTGAGGCCTATGGAACACGATCGTGAAGATAAAGATCGTTTTGGTAATTTTGATATTTATTTATAATGCATAATGTATTTTTTTTAGATCGTCTATTGATTAGGAATGATGTGTGAAAGTTTAAATTCTATGTACACATTTTATACAACATTTTGACATATTATGAGATAGGAGTAATTTTAAATATGCATGCAATAAGTTATTTAAAGTATAATTAATAATATAAGTTATCAGAACAATTGTGTGATTCTTTTGAACTTTCATGTTGTAAAGTATTCAGATATTTTAAAATAGTTTGTATATGATAAATATACGAGAAAAGTAGTAAAAGATTTTCTTAAAGAACAGCGGTATAGTTTTGAAATAAATGAATTTTATTATTGTTAGAAATGCAGATAGGAATTTGTCGATGTACCGTATAGAAAAATCTTGAGAAATAAGATCGGATAGTGACTTGGTAGTACTAGTGTAGAGGAAACCAAGATGATGTTTTTGTTAAGAAATAGGAAAATAAAGTATTTGGATCATAGTTAGTTTGTGTGATTTCAGTATAGTTAACTGTGCCCTATGACTGAACACATATAGTTTGGACAGTGTTTTTTACGTATCTTTAAACTTTTTGATGTTATATAAAGCTGAAGAAATAGCTTTAGCATCACTCCTATAATAGAGATTGGTAGACAGACAAAGGTCACTCCTCTATAGTGTTTTTAATTTACTGTGCCATTATTGTCAAGTTTTATGATGGATAATATTCTAGTTATATTTTGATCCTGTGCATCTATTTTCGCTATCCTTGTTTCGTGAATCTGCATCGTCAGAGAGATATTTTCAAAGAAATAATGAATAAAATAGAATTGAAGATACATTATCATTTATGTAAGAATAGTTTATTTGCTGGAATGTTTAGAATTGTGTAACTTTAAAAGTGAAAGTACAAAATATCATAAAGAGAGAAAGAATCATATGATACAGTTTAAAAGTAATTCGGAAATGAATATAAGATTTTTTTTAAAAGAGAAATCTAAAACAAAGTTTTTTTTTTTTAAAAGTGAAAATAAAATTTGAATGTTTTAAATAATATTTAGAAAATAAATATTGCATATTTATTAAGAAAATAATTCAATAGTGTGTAATAAACATATACTTGTGCATGGTATGTTAATGGTTGTAAGTATATCATCCGAAGTAAGGCTTAAATGAGTATATTATGATTAACAAACATCGGATAAGGAACAATAAAACTTAATACCGAATGTAGAAGAATGTTAGAATTTATAGGATTCCATACAACTAATATAAAACTAGAATTTTATTGTTTTGTATAATGTTTAATACGAATGTAATTTTGTAAAATTAAAAAATTTAAGAATGGTAGGGATACAAAATGTTAATGATAATCCGATAAGAAATTCATTTTTTTGTAACAAGATAGCCATAATAAGAAATCCAATAATAATAATACTGTATTTTCTTAAGCATTTAAAAGATAAGAGTTAACTAGGAAAAATAAATAGAAGTTTGATTTTCATTTTATAAACTAGTAAAATAATTTTGTGATAAGAGAGTAAGGATATCCAGTGTACATAATGTAAAATATTGTTATTTGTTTATGTTATTAATAAACTTTGTTGTAAATTTATTTTAAAGTTTTGTGTCTTCGTTGTTATTTCTCCACATGGATGCATGATATCACAACACACTTATAATTGAAACAAACATACAGTTTTGCACAAAAAGGTAAACATAAAAGTATTATAATCATTTGAGAATTTATTGGTATGTTAAAATTTAAAAGATCATAATTATATCATTTATTGGTCATAAGATGGTTACCACAATATTACATTAAATTATATGCTAATGTTGCCACACGTATTCTGTTGTCAGATTATTAAAATACTGCCACGTACTTATTTAGTATTTCATTTAGGAAGAAATAAGACTATATTATACTATTGTCGTTATTATTATTATTTATTATTGTTAGTTGCTGTGTAGTGAATTATGACATAAAATTCCCTTTTCATAGTTTGCTACCGTAATTTTAAATCAGTTAGAGTACAATTTATGAACCTGAGATTTATTTATTTTATTTCATTCTATTTATTTACTTAATTTTATTTAATTGAGCTAGATTCTTGTTATGAAGAGTATAATAGATGATTATTATATTAATCGTAGTAAAAAAAGCTTAGAAAGTCGTAAGAATACTATGAGTTAGTTATTTAATATAGTAAAAAGGGGAATAGTGTTCTTATGCCATTGAGATAGTATCATGTGGATAATATCTCAATGTAGTCTATCTCATTCCCTGTGTCGTCACTCCATGTCTCATGAAAATAGTAATTATTTGTTAATTCATTTTAAAAATATAACCGTATTTGTATTTTAAAAATTAGAGCTAGTAATCATTTAATTAATACTGGATATTTCACTTATTTATTTGTTAAACTGAGCTAAAACCCGGAATATTTAACACTATATTATATAAATTTTGGAGAGGATGGACGATCGTGAGTGACGGTGGGGGAGGTTAGAATATATATATATATAGAGAGCATTTCAAATCACTCACAGGTGATCTTAGTTTTCTGATTACAAATTATTTAATTTACTTTGCTTGCTATATATATGTCTATCACTCACAGGTAATGAAGATTTACAATATTTTAAGTTACAATTTCATGAGACTTATTATTACATTATAAATTGGTTTAGTTTGCTCATGATGATCTATGCCTAGTTTATGCTATATTTTTGAATTTAGATTTGCTTTAGAGCTAGCACAAGTGATTATTATTATTTAGAAAGAATATTTTATTAAACACGAATTGATCAATATATTCTCTATATAGCTTATATGCCTATAAAATCAGATTCTGTTTCAGATCAAAGCTAAAATATACAATTATATGGTGGGATGAACTGATGATTGGCAGTCAGACTTCAGATACCAAGGCATATAGAAAATATACAATCTGAGTCCTTGCATCTTGAATGTGTGCTTTTTCACAGGATCCGTACCTAGTACCAGATCCCTTAACACCATACCCACTGCTGTGAAAAAGAGACCTTTTAGTCCAGGTGATCGAACAACTAATTAATATTCTGGATCCTTGTGCTCCAGTCCTAAATATATAGAATGGGGTGGCCCTTAAACCTACAGCCATCTGAAAAAGATAGTTGTACAAACTAAGAGTAATCGTGTGGCTCTTAAAACCTATGCCCATTGAAATGATACAGCAACAAGTATGTACACAGAAGCATTTCCTAAGGACACATTCAACCTGCTGAATACATCATTATATAATAAAAATAGGATGCTAAACAATAGTTTCCTTCCATGAAACTACCATAGATCAGTTCATACTCTAGCATCTATAATTATGCTATTAAGGAAAGCTTATGAATCTAATTTGCTAAGCTATCTATATAGGCATTTATATAATTCTAGGGAGGACTACAGCATATCTTGGATAATTACAATACTAAATGCTAATGATATGCCATCTTTTATCGCTTCAGCTAAATATTAATTAAATATTACATTTAAAGCAAACCTATCTTAAAGCATTTATAAGCTTTTAATTATATCTTAAATAAGACTTATTTTATCTAATTCAGAAGGGAATTTTGTTTGTGTTAATAAACATGAAATTATATATGTGTGAGAATATCTAATCACTCTATGATAAATCATTGGGAATCAATCAATTAAAGCAAATTAAAACTAAATCAGTTTTAATAAATCAGAATAAAATAAATTATAATAAATCAATCAGGCAAGATTTACTATTTAAATGAAAGAAAATAAAAGTTACATTTAACATGGAAGTTTAGAATACATTAAATTATTGGCCATTAAGAATAAATTTAGCTAGCTTTTAGGATTTTCAAAGTTTAGTTTAAAAGTTAACTTTAGATTGAGGAAGATCTTTTACCACTATAAGTTTCTGCTGTGGCAAGTTGGCTTCATCTTGAGGGTTTATTTAGTTGGCATCGGCTTCTAGTTCACCTTTCTCCACACCTTGTAGACTATTGAGATCTAGAAAGCAAGGGAATTGCCTTTCTAGCCCATCATCATCATCATCATCACGAATTTACAGAATATTTAAAATACTTTCAAAGAATGAATAATTTGAATGAATGCTGAATGAATCAAAGATGGCTGAAGTAAGCTTATATACTACCTTACCTCCTCTCCCCTGCCTTAGTAGTTTTAGATTTGCTTTTCTAATTACTTCGCTATATTCTGGAAAATCTGGGATCCCTGCTGTTACTGATTTTTTTTACAGGTGGGTTTTCCCGATCTTGACCAGGTTAATTTATTCATACTTGGTTTTAAAATCTATTTTTACTCTTAAAATTTTAAATATGTCAGAATACAGTGAGAAGGATTAATTTTATGAAATCATCTTTTTTTATAAAAACAAATCTAGAGAAGGAAAAAGATTTTATTATATATGTAACACAATTATATAATTTAATAATATATGTAGAAATATTATAATTTCAAATATTAATTTTAGAATAAATATTCTAAATAAAGAAATTTTCTCTAATGTTTTAATACTATAACATTATTCTTTCCTGCATATATGTAGTTTTTTGTTACACATACATAGCATATTGAGCTTCCCAAATGCTGGCAGTTATATTGAAAACTAATATAATATTTTACAGTTTTGAAAAGAAAGAAGTAGACATACAGGCCAACTAAGGTAAGCCTTCCCCTTTTTTGTTTTATATTACATGGATTTAAGAAAAAAGTCCTTGATTTCAAAAAGTTCAAAAAAAAAATGAGCCGAATAAAAACTCAGCCATTATAGACAATCGCGAAGCTAAAAATTTGCCAAATTCGGCCAAAATCAAATCCCTCAGCCATAATAAAAGTAAATCACAACTCAAGACACCCAAATCTAAAAGGAATAATCAAAATTCCACTAAAAGCATTAATAATACTCAGAATATGATGTACGAAGTAGAAATTTCCACAAACAACGTAAACCAGAGCCTAACTACAAACACTAATAATGAAAAGCCTAATGAATGCATACGTGGAAATTCTCTAGACCCGATAAATGATGATCCTAATGATTATTTACCAAATCAAGATAACAATTGTAACCAAGAATTACACACAATTAATAAACCAAATATCACATACATCGACCAAACCTATAGTACAATAATGCGGAGCCCTAAACATAACGCTAAAGAGGCCCCCGATCATGTTAACAATGCTAATAAATATGAAAAACATATACAAGATACTAAGTTCTCCCCTCTGAGCAACTTGGATATTCCTACTTAAATTCGATAGCTCATAATATACCTAGCATGCCTACTTCTCAATCATTTATCCCCAGAATAAAAAAAATAAAAAAAAAAATCCTACCTCTGACAGTGAGCAAGTGTTGCATCATCAGAATTCGAGACGGAGATTTCAGCCGACTCTTCCTTTAATCTGAATTTAAATCTACCAAAAGACTCTAATATTAATTTACAATCATCTAAACCCCCATTTATTAAAAAAATAATCCAAAATAATAACATTAATTTAGATAAATTTGAAAGTAACATCAATTCAGAAGTGACAAAAGTACGGAGCCTAACGTATAACGCTAAGCCAGCTGACAATATTTTCTTTAGCACAAAAAATGATTTTCCAGAACTAGACATATATCTCCAATCAGACTCAGAAACAAACATTAACTATTCAACACCACAATCAAAATGTAATGTACAAACTATTAAAACTCCCCAAAATAATATTTGTCGTCAAATCCCAGGAAATAACAAAGATGTTTCCGAACTTCACAACTCCCCGATAGAGGCGCTTGATACAAGGCCTCTTAATACCCTACAAAAAATAATGTTAAATCATCGACCATAATGATTTCTACGTCTAATAATGCACATAGTAAATTTGAAATTCCCCCTACTGATTCAAATCACATTATAAATCAATATGTTAAGCCGTCTTATGCCAACATTACTAAAACAGGCATCTTACACCAGCTTAACCCAAACACAATTATGGCGAATAATAATCAACTGCATGAAGCTTCCTTAACTAATAATGAAACACCAGAGTCAATGATAATAGATTTAATGGAGCAATCCACTGACACCCATTTAACCACAATTCCAGATTCATTCTCAGTATCTAACTTTAATGATAATCAATATACAGATCTTACGATTCGTTTCAATCAAACCATCCCACTCAAGCTACTCAAATCACTTGCTGACTATAGCAGTGACAAAAGTCTAATACTAGTGACTACCGATCACAATTGCTCACTTTTCAAATTCCCAATTGATTCCTTATGTAACATAATCAAACAAAACAATATGGGAGAAGAAATTCACTGCATTCTTTACCATCCAAATGATCAATACATTGCTCTAGAATTTAAAAACTGGGCTTGTCGCAATAACTTCAAAAGTGCTTTTAAATCTTTAGATAACAAATTCTTGTGTTATGTGGAATTAACGAAGCTTCCACCCTCTATGGCAAAATCAAAAACTGTGTCATGGAACTTGGAGAGCCTCAACTTCAAGAAATCCTTCTTCCTTTTGGTAGAATTCACAAATTCAATTACTTACCAGATGAAAGATCCGGCCTCCACTTCCTCTCTAACTCAGCCACATTTGAACCTCACTTGAAGAAAGAAACAAATCCCACAGATATTCCCACCATAATAAGGATTAGAAACTCTGCCATGATTATATCTTTTTTGGGTGTTAAACCACAGTGCTTCTCCTGTGGTCAAAGAACTCACCTAATAAAAGATTGTCTAGCCAAGATCTGTAACACATGTGGCACAAAAAAACCCGACTACATAGATGCAAGAAAAGCCCCAACAACTCAACAGATATAACAAATCTTCAAAATAAAAAAACCTCTGTACTTTCACCTCAAACTTTTACACATAATATAGAATCAGATCAATCTAAAACAACTGAAAGAAAATCATACAGAATCGAAACTGTGCCCACTCCAACAAACGGTTTATCAGCCAGATCTCTGCCAAAACATACTCAAACCGCTGAAGTGTCAGACAGTCCACAGAACTCATCTTCTCTTAAGGCCCACACCTACAATCCCGAAGTCACAGAAAAGTCAAAGTCTCAAAGAACACAAACTCCTTTTATCAACCCTAAGTCATACATGTCTAAAGATAATTCTAGGGATGATTCATTGCTACAAAACCAACATGGCAGATTGAATCAGGATCACACCACAACCAACCATCCCAAGGGCTCCAAAAACAGATCCAGCCATGCAGACACATCTAAGACACATCATCCTGCTAACCACAGGAATAATAAAGATCACCATATTCCCATTAAAATTACACCTCCTTCTATCAACTCATCAGAGACTGAAACTGAGATGGACCTTACTAGCTATACAACTTCCACTAGGACAAAATCCACTTGCTTGAATGGATCCAACTCAGAAGATGAGTATTTATTAACACAGTCATCCAATCATTACCATAACATTAAGTCCAAGGAAACCTCTAAGTCCATTCTTCAAAAAAAATGGAAAATTACTACTCGAAGGATGAGTTTTCTGAAGATGAAATCCTGTCCGAGCCTTTGACATTTAATTACCAAAACAGCACTCAACTCAAAATTCCTCTGGAATTAGATTCTGACCAATTCCCAGCTTATGACTAAGGTCTCTTGCCAGATAGCTGGAGTTAATGTCAAAGGCATTAATTCGCTTAGTACGTGCCATAAGACATTGGTTTAATTTATTCACCCCCCCACATTATGTTTATGGGTGAAACCAAATATCAACAAAAGTCCAGTAGCCTTATTTTAACTGAGCTTAACAAACTTGGCTATACATATCTAACAGTCAACCTTACAGCTACTGAAGGTGTAGGTATCTTAATAAATAACAAACACCCCCCTAGCAAGTTTAAGATCACCTACCAAGATAAGAACCTTATCTGTGCCAACCTAACCTATGGCAATAGCATAATCAATGCATTTTATATCTACATCTCCAATAGCCATGCAATATTCCTTCAGATCATAAACACTAAAAATATGATAACAGCCAACAACAACTCCCCAGCACTCCTCTTTGGGGACTTCAACATCTCCTATGATCACTTTACAAACAAGTATCTTCACTTGCTCAACAGACACTTTATTAATGGCAGGGGCTTCTTTCCTCATAACGCCTATTCTTACTACACCAAAAGGTATCATACATTAATAGATCTGATGTTCTACACCTCTGAAATCCATCATGGTCTGGAAGATACTCTTCAACCTGTTCCCTTATCTGACCATCATGCTATTATCACCACACTGCAACTAACCAACTACTCCTCATCCTTTCTCAACTGGTCAATCAGAATGTTAACTAAAACTTCCATGACTGAAGCCATTGTATCTGAAGCATACATCCTCTTCCACAAAATCAACCTTCTAAAAAGGTCCCCAGAAGAGGCATGGTTCGCCTTCATTGGGATAATCCACTCCTTGATTGCTCACTTTACTAAAAACAACAAAGGGCCATCTATGCTTATTAATGAGCTCGACCAAATCAAATATAAAATAAAGACATGCTCTACTGAACCAGATCATATCAAACACCTTCTATCACTAAAACATCAGTATAAGGAAAAACAGATGGCTATTGCAGAATATATTTCTATTAAACGATCACAAAACTTTCTTACTACCCAACACTGCTGGATTCAGGGATATTTGCAATGGGCATTGGGAGCTAGGAAAAAACTTAACACTCCAACCTCCCTTATTGTCAATGGAAACTATGTCACTGGTCATCACATGATTGAACACATTGATCTTCATTTCAAAAACTGACTTCAAAATAATTTTCCAAAGACTATCAGTGAATGGCTGGATCACCCATATTCTATAAACCATGGCATAACAGCAGCTGATCTTAAAAACCATCTATCAGCACTTTCTGACAGTGTTCATCCCAGGATGCATGCTATACCAAGGTTTCTAATTTCCCACCTTGATAACTTTGCTATCCCAATCATGATGAACATGATCAATCATCTATCCACTAAAAGAAGGGAAATAAATAAGCTCTACCCGATTGCCTTAGTACCATTCATCAAGAAGAACAAAGATCCAACCAACATCCATAACATAAGGCCTATCTCCATGATACCAATTTTAATCAAAGTTATCGAAGGTGTTATTAAAGAGAAAATCCAGCAAAAAATCTTAGACATTATTGTTCAGTTACAATATGCAAAAAAAGGATCTTCAGCCCTGACAGCAATGGGTGAAGTCAAGATTCTCCTTGATCATATTAGATCTATTCGCTTATCAAAACCCATTGCAGTCCAGCTAGACATAACAGAGGCTTTTGACTCAATCAATATTCACACACTTCTTACTCTTCTAAAAGACCTCAACATTCTTTCTCAAATTATACAGATTCTGGAGAATCTTCTTTACAATAGGCTAATGTGTAATTCACATCTCCTTAGATAGATTCTACACAGATGGGTTTTCCCCCGACCTGTCTATTCCTCAAGGATCTCCATTAAGTGCTATCCTTTTTATATGCTATCTCAACCCCCTGTTGAGAGATATAGAAATCTCATTCACTGGAGTATTCATTCCTCGCATCAAAAAATCCTTCAAGTTGTTTGCATATATGGATGATGTACTCGTAATACTACCATCTCAAAAACATTTCCCAGCACTCTACAAAATTTTGGATAAATTTTCCCTTAATTCACAACTCAAATTTAACTCCAACAAATCTTCATCCTGGAAAATTCTATTGGGAAAGAAAGTCTCATCTAGATTTTTAGCTGAGCCCCAGGACTTTCTTCGCTTCCCTATCTCCATGTCTCAAACATCCATGTCAAAAAAACTACAGAACACCTTAATCAATTCCACATCCCAGATTATACAATCCCTTTCCAGGGTGTATCTCTCCATATAGGGAAAAGTAGTGCTACTGAACATGAAAGTCATGTCCAAGATTGCATACTACCTCCCCATCATGACAGCAACAAAAGCCTTTACCAAAAAAATCAATAGTCTATGTGCTAAACTCTTTTGGAAAAACAGTACAATGTCTATAAGCATGACAAGGATGCAATACCATCGCAAATCTAACGGGATGTCCTTTCACTCCATCCCCTCAATTATCTTTTAAAAATCTCACACATTGATTCATAACCTCTTACAAAAACATGATTCCTTTAATACATCAGAGGCTGTTCAACTGACGGACAGACCTCCTCCTCAAAAATGCTGGCTAGACCAGGTTCTCCAGCTTCTCAATCAATTTACATCTACTTTACAAAATCCATATAATACAAAAATCACCATCTGGGAAGCCCACCATAAAATCAACCCTGAAATCAACTAAATTTTGCCAATTCTTGGCATCACTAATCATAGAATTACTTCAATATTCAAGTTCTTAGCTTTATAGCCTAAATTTTTAAACTATCTAGTAAAAGTAAATCTGGGAGCCATCCATACCAACTGGTTCCTCCACCTCAAGAGATTTCTTAACAATATTGACCCTATCTGCTCAATCTGCAAGAGGCATGATGAGACATTTGACCACATAATTCGCTCATGTACTGGACTTGGTAGTATCAAACTTTTAATTTTCCAAAACAGTAAAATTGATATTTACAGAATCCTCTCGCTAAAAGAATCTCTACTAAGTAAACAGTTTCCAATTATAAGAATGTCAGTATTTCTCACCCACTCTATCTGGGATGTGAGATGCAAATTAGTATTCACAACTCCTCCACCAGACCCAGACAGTCTATTCATTTCTATTTTAAACAAAATCAAACATAAAGACATGATCCTTTCCTCCAAATTTTTATTTGAAGAAATCTGGAATCTATTCCAAATTCCAAAGCCCAATACATTTCCAGATAGCTGATGACAACAATCTATAAACCACAGGATTTATTCCATACCCTGGATTAATATCTCCATAAATCATCCACTATCAACCCAATAGTGACATTATAGACTCTTGTTTAGTCAATGTACTATAAAAAGTTAATGTATTAGAAAACCAATATTCTCCCTAAATAAAATTCCTTTTAAAACTAGAAATATATATGTGTGTATTTACTGATTTTTACATATATACATATGTTTTCTATTCTGTATGGTAAAATATATGCACACATACACAACTAATATAATTAGATTTAAATTTAACATAATATTAGTATAATATATGAGGATTTGGGTATAGATATACATAAATAAATACGTAGTATATAGTAAGTGAAACAGAAGGATAGACAGATCTGATTGTTTCAATAGTTTGAGAAATTTTCCATAAATTCTCTAGTTATAAATAACTAAATATCCATTTACTATTTAATATTGCATGATTAACTGAATTATTGTGGATTAACTTTTTAAAAGAAAAATTTTACACCAAGAAAATCTGAAAAAAAAATTGAAGTTTTACCTAGTCCAGATTTAAACAGATCAAGATATGGCAAGTAATATGCATTACCACTATGCCAAAAGACATTTTATATACATTTATATAAAGTAAACATATATATATATAAACATGCATGTACTTATAAACATAAAGACTCATATACTCTTGGACATTTAATAATATGTGTATTTCTACTTCAATCTTTATAAAGTTTCATCAAACTCTAAATATTTATTATTAGGAACACGATGCTATTCTCACATTACCAACTTTTTAAATTGGGAATTATGTATAGATTTTATAAACATTTTGCATCTTATGAAGTCATGGATAATGATAACTAGGTTAATTTTTTTTATTTATATTGAATCTCACCTAAAAAAAAACCATAAAATAAAAGTGCATATTTTTTCTTATTTTATCTTATTTTTCTTTGTTCAATTTATTATTTTTATCAAGCTTTGGTGGCCTAGTAGTTAGAATAGTTGCCTTCCAAGAAGCTGGAGCAGGTTTGCTTCCTGGTCAATGTATTTGACATATAAAAAAATATTATTTTTCTTCATAATATCAATTCTATAGCGACAGTTGATCATAGTCTTATCAACAGCAATATATCTGGAATTGAAATGATGAAATATCATAAACTACTACCAAATACACCTTTACTCCTCTTAGCCATGACAATTGGTCCTCCAAAACTTATCATTAAGCAAGAATATTGTATACAGAATATATCATGTGGTTGTTCGAAGGTATTCATTTATTAATAACATTCTCACAGCGTCTTCGCAATTAGCTTAACAGGCTGTCATTCTATTGTAAGAAAACATATTTATAATGGGGGTCCATGTGAAAAAAATTGGTCAGTTTCAGTCGACGTAAAATATCCACACTGGTTTCCAGGTTCAAAGATTTTCTTGTTTTTTTCATGGCCATGATGACTAAATACGGTATTTTAAAAAAAAAGTTTTATATCACTAGGTAAAAAAAAGGATATTTTCACTGTTTAAAAAGCACAGTACAGCAAAAAGAAAGAGAAAGTGAAACTAAATTTGAATTTAAGAGTTTTTATATTCTTCTGCAGAAGTTTTCATCATAATGAAAAAAAAAATCCATACTGAAGTGCATTTTTAAAAAAATTGTATTATAGTAAATATTACTTACATTTGTGTTTATTGCTTATGTGAAATTATTCAAATTAAAAAACAATGTTTAATTATAAATTATTTAGTTGAACATAAAGCCTTATTACTGTACTTCAGAGTAACAAAAGGCTTAATGCATATCGTAAATCAATCAACTTAGAAAAAAAAAAATCAACTTATTTTAAAAGAAAAAAAATCTAATTGTTCTAATTTTCTAAAACATAGGCTAAGTTTATTTTTCTTACTGTATATTTTTAGTAATATAATAGTGCCACCCCCCCCCCCCCTGTTCATGTAGAAAGATTATTCATTAACACTTATTTTAAATGCAATCTGTTTTTCTTATTAAATTCTAATTCAACATTCGTGTTTTAAAATGTTGTTTTTCTTTTGATTTGCAACCAATTGGGTGTACAGTATTTAAGGAACACACACACACATGCAGTTTAATATTCATATTTAGTGTTTTCCTGAAAGTTTGTGATGATGGTATTTTAGTTGTACTGTTTTCATAATCTAATATAAGTGTTGAATGTCTAGAAAAATTAAACTTTATTTAAATAATCCAAGTACTGTACATTATATTTACATAAAGTTTAATTTTTCTAAAAACATTCAACACCTATATGTACAGTATATAGTATTATAGATTCATTAATTATATATATTTTAAGTTTATTCGTTCTAAATTTTAAAAAAAAAAAAATTTCTCAATCGTTATAGTAAATAATCGATTGCAAATGATGACGCTATTGTGAAATATCGCTAAGTAGCCAATCGCTAAGTGAGGTTTAGGAATACTATGGATTTTGAAAATATTCTGAATTGTCATAATATTTTTTATATAATCATCAAGAGCTGAAATTGATTTGACAATATCTATTATAATGAGTATTTTTTAATTAAAAAAAAAAATAGAAGATGCATATATTAAATATGAACACAGTTTTAACTTCACACTTTGCCAAAATAAATTACTTAAAGTAAACAACATACAACAATTTTTGATACAAACTAAATGCAATTAATCTTTTTCATTTTTTTTTAATTTTTTTTTTTGGCAAAAATTCAAGATTTTTATCGATTCTGAGAAAACTCTTATGTTAAATATTAGCTAAGAATTTCTGTTTTAATAATATAAAAGTGAAAAAGAATTTCGTTTATTAATATATTACATTCATATTTTCCCCTATTGATTAAAAAATAATAAATGAAAACATTTCGTGATTATAAAAAAATAAAACTTGCATGGCTAATATTATCTGACTAGTTTTGATTTTAAAGTAATTTTTGTTTATACATAGTAAAATATATGATTTACAGTTGTTAGTTTAGTTACTTGATGTAAAAAAGGAAAGAAAAAACTTTATATATTTAAAATGGAAAAAAACAACAATCTTAACCAAAAATAGTATTTTATTATTAATAGAATATTTAGAAGTTATATATAAGAATTATATAAACATTTAATTATAAAAATTATTATTATATAGTACATAAATGAAAAAATACTGATAGATAAATTACAAAATGTGATAGTCACCCCATAAAATAGACAATAAACCAACAAACACAAATAGCATATGTGATTGTATATGTATAGTGAAAAAAAACCCTTTTTTTATGTAATATTTTTATTATAATTACAACATACAAAAAATGGTGGTATTTTTTTCTTACATTTAATATTTTAAAAATGGCATAAAATACTATCCAAAAAGAAAAAAAATCTACAGAAATTAAAATAGCATTTAGTAAATAAAAAATAAAAAATATGATTTCTAGAGATATCTGATGTTTACAAGTTTATATGTAATAAAACCTAAGCTTCATGGATGCATATATATATATATATATATATATATATATATATATATATATATATATATATTAGTTTAATTTTATCAATTGTTTTATGAAAAAAGATTTGAAGTTTAGAATGAACTTAAAATGGCATCTTAGAAACAACAGTATAAAGAGAATAAATTAAAACAAGCAAAACTCTTCATACAGTTGTGCCACTCAGTGCAAGCCAGAGTAATCAATGGATTCATAAAGGCTTGTGCATAAAATAACTATCTAGTGCCCACTTACTCATTCAATATTCCCAGACTAGTTTCTAGTTTGTGGCTTTCATCAGTGACATGTGAAGATATAAATGTTATTTTAAAATTTGGAAAAATAACTTTTTCTTAATATTATTGACAAATGTGTTTAAAAATGGTGCAAGAGACATTGTTATGGTCATAATTATACTCTTAATATTTTTGTAACCATGTATATTAGAAACAAAAAATGTTTTAATATTTCTTCATTTTGGTATCATGAGAAACACTTTACAGTGCTATAGGAAAGACTTTTTCTAATTAATAATAAGGCACTGACAGAAAAACCCTCAAGATTAACTTTTAGTAAAAGTTCTAAATATTTCAAGTAACCAGTGTTTGTTTGAGCCTTGTAATGTTGATGTAATTATTGAGATGAATCACAGAATTAAGAATGTCAGCTGGTGTGTTGAGTGAATTTGCTAAAATATAAACACAACAATTTTAATTTTATAGTAAAAAATAAAACATAATTATGTTGATAAGTGCAACTAAGGACTTTGTTGTATTTATAAAAAATATATTATGTGGAGAAGTTAGGTTGTTTGGAAAAAAAAAGTTCAAATTGTTTGAATCTTTGGAAAGCCATTCCATAATGGAAACAATACATTAAATCAATTTTTATAGAAGAAATGTGCAAATAAAGATGCAGTACATTGCAACAGCTTTCTCATTGCAAATCTGTAAAGTATAAATAAATTCACTTTTCAAATAAAAAAGATAATGTACTTTACAAAGGGGCTCAATAAATAATTAAAAAGAGAGGGGCGTGGTCATAAGAATGAACTTAAAATGGCATCTTAGAAACAACAGTATAAAGAAAATAAATTAAAACAGGCAAAACTCTCCAATACGGTAGTGCCATGCAGTACACACCAGAGTAACCAATGGATGCCAGAAGGCTTGTGCATAAAATCCCTACCTAGTGCCTACTCATCCAATATCCCCAGACTAGTTTCTAGCTTGTGGCTTTCATCAGTGACGTGAAGAAAATAAATGTTATTCTAAAATTTGGAAAAAGAACTTTTTTTCAATATTATTAATAAATGTGTTTAAAAATAACCAAGTATATTTGAAACAAAAAATGTTTTAATATTTCTTCATTTTGGTTCCATGAGAAATGAGAAACACTTTAGGAAAGACTTTTTTTAATTAATAGTAAGGCACTGACAGAAAAACCCTCAAGATTAACTTTTAGTAAAAATTCTAAATATTTCAACTAATCAGTATTTGTTTGAGCCTTGTAATGATGATTTAATTATTGAGATGAATCATAGGATTAAGAATATCAGCTGGTGTGTTGAGTGAATTTGCTAATATATAAACACAAAATTTTTAATTTTATAATAAAAAATGAGGCATGTTATGTTGATAAGTGCAAGTAAGGAATTGGTTGTATTTATACAAAATATATTATGTGTAGAAGATAGGTTGTCTGGAAAAAAAAAGTTCAAATTGTTTGAATCTTTGGAAAGCCATTCCATAATGGAAACAATACATTAAATCATCTTTATAGAAGAAATATGCAAATAAAGATGCAATGCATTGCAAAAAATTTCTCATTACAAATCTGTAAAATATAAATAAATTCACTTTTCCAATAAAAAAGATAATGTACTTTACAAGGGGGCTCAATAAATAATTAAAAAAGAGAGGGGGTGATCATGTTTATCAGTCATACTTTAGTGTGGCTAAAAGATAAATACTGAGAAAATGTAATTATTTTTTTAGTGAATGTTAATATATGACTTTGAAGATTAATTTAAAAAAAATTGGAGGCTGAATGGGTTTAGGAAACAAAGAAATTTGCTCCCAGGAAATGTATAAAAATAAAAAATAAACTATTTTTCCAGATAAAAATCTCCAAATGGAGGATTTGCTTCTATTGAAATTAATAAAATATTTTCATTATAAATAATCAAGAATGATTATTAGATTAGGCATCAGTCTTTTAGAAAGGAGTACGATGAGGTCATTTGCTTAATGGGATTTAGTAAAAATGTGCAGGTTGAATTCTTAGTAGATTGTGTTCAATTTAAATCTATTGAAGATTGATTTGGGAGATATCAAAAATATGAGATCAGTAGAGATTCTTAGCAAATAGAAATATAAAATGCAACACCAAAAGATATATTTTTATTAATGATAATGAATATTTTACAATTCACTAAGAGATTAATGATTAGGAATAGGAAAGGAGCAGAGATATTATATTGTTGTATTAACTGAACAAATTCAGAGATAGGGTTGACATCAAAAGCTAAAACATACTGAATAAGGATCAGTACAGTTTTCTTCCATTACCTGATATAGCATTACCACTTTTTAAAAATTGTAATTTTAATATTTGGATAATGATAATAAGTTGGATATTATTATTTATAGTGATTTCTATCATTTTAATCAAAAAGTGCATCACAGATATCAATCAGAAGGTATAAAAAGGTGAAAACAGCATTGAAATTTTCAGAAAAATAATTTAGATACAGAATATAGTTGCACTGTATTTTGCCATTGAGCATGGGAAAGAAATAACATTGTGGATTATGAAAATAAAAAAGTGTTTAAAATAAGAAGAGATAAAGCAGAGATACTGTGTAATACCCAGATGAGTAGGTGTATGATAGAAACTAATTTTAAAAGTGGTGTACTAAAACTAAAAGAGAAAAAATTCACATAGGATTGAGTTCGCAATTTATTTTTGATATCATCAAAATTGGAAAAGAATAAATATCTTTATGCTGTTCTTATATAAAATAATAATCAGAGAATAATAAATTCTTTACAACAACTATATAAATATCAAAATTTTTATACATTAAAAGCCTTTTACAGCATCTGATTTGGTGCCCTTTTCAAATGTTAATAATCTATTACATTAACAAAAGAGCACCAAATCAGGTTCTAAAAAGGCTTTTAATGTATAAAAAATTGGATATTTATATAGCTGTTGTAAAGAATTTATTTTCTGATTATTATTTTTGAATATGTAATAAATATTTGGGATCAAATTTTTATCTCTGTTCAAATAAGAATTTTTTTTAATATCAAAAGCCATCCATTTTTTGGATATATATTTCAAACCTAACAGATATATCCTATTAATTAGTTATGGGGATTATAAAGAAAAAGTCCTTTTTTATTTTGCATTTATATGTATATATTAACAGTTTTGCATCATGCATAAAAACTAAAGCCTATGTGATATACATATAAACTTTATACTAATTTCCAAGTTCAAAATAAAGTTGGTTTTATTTTATTTATTTTGAGATAGCTGAAGAATTTCTATTTAAAGTCATAAAACATAAATGTTTTGGTCTTATTAAAGTCATTTTGATGTTAATAAACAAGGTCAAATTATGACATAACTTTTACAATGTAAAGAGACATCACATATTTACAGACAGTGAAATAGATGTTTATATTTTTGAAATTTAAAATAAAAAAAATATTTTTTCTAATATAATTTAGTTATTTGAAATGATATATATATATATATTTAGTTATTTGAAATGATATATATATATATTAATTTATTTAATTATTTTTAAATATAATGATAAATTAGAATGCAATATGATTATAAATGAATTATAATATATTTTACAAAAATTATTCATAAATATAATAATTAAATAAATCTATAACATTTATATACTAATTTATGTAATCAATTATTTATTTTTATTATTAAAATAAACATGTTATTAATTTTGCTTTAAAATAAATATTTTAAATATGTAAATATTAATTAATAAAATACGTCACTACTCTATTAAAGTTATTTTTTATCTATGCCCTCTATAGAAATTTATAGAAACTTAAAACAACAACATGTGATGAAAAATCAACGAATGTCTTGTAGGATATATATTTTTATCAAGCAAAGTGTCATCATCAGTATCATAGGTCAGTTTACATGATGTATGGTAACACTTGATAAAAATCTATGCAGATGTCAGGTTTGATGGACAGAATCACATGTTCTGCAAGAGGTTAGTTGAGTTTTCATTAAGCATTACCATATATATATAACCATACACTTCTATAAATTTCTATATAGGTTGTAAATAAATAGAATTAATAGATATAATAATTATATAATATTTAAATTTAATATTTATATACTTAAATTGTTTACTTGAAGGCATGATTATTTAAAACAGAGTTGCATTATAAGTCCTGCCTTAATAGTTAATTGACATTATTAATATATTTTTAATGGCTGATTTTCAATAATCACATATCTTCTTTCCTCATGTATAAAAACAATTAATAGTAATGAATACTTCCCTTTTCTTAAAGGTTTTATTTTTTTTATTATGGCAGCACAAGCAAGAGTAGTTCTCTACTTTATTGCCACTTACTGTAAGTTTGAGCTATTAGTAAAAACCAAACATTTGGGTGCAGCTGAATCTCACCCCAGATCAGTTTCTGGTTTTTGCCTTTATCAGATTCAATGTTAAAAGAAGTGGAATTAAACATCCAAAATCCATCATTAACTCTATTTAATGTTTCAAGCTTAAAACTTGAGTGTCTGATAATTACAGTAAATGACACTTGAGTAAGAAGTTGCTTTTGTTTTAACATATTGTGTGAACAGATTAAGTGATTTATTATGTTATAATAGCATAATTATTTAATTTTTAGACATTTTTGTCTTATAATTTTGAACATTACATTATTACTAATAATACTAGTACTTTTTAACTTCTCAAGTAAAACATAATATAATCATTATTTTGATTTCATCTCATGACTTCAAAACTTTTGAAATTTTTTGTTTAGAGTTTTCCAAATTATTCAAGGTATGTCAATATTGTTTTGTTCCTTATATAAAAGTTCACTCAGTCTCATCTTAAGGTGTTTGATTTATTTTTGTATGATTTTCTTCATAATTATTATTATCAGATAATCCGTACCCAAATAATCACAAAGGCACTTAGTGATAAATATCTGTAGTTTCTAGATAAGAAAAAAAGTTATTTTTCCTAGTTTTATATTATAAAATAAAACTATCCTCTTATATATGCAATTTTTTAAATTATTAGTTCTATACAACTTCTTTTCTTTTAATTTACCTGTTGCATTATTTAATACATTTTTAGTAGGTTTTGTTTCCACACTTCTATTTCAGCAATTAAGCTACTTATGTCACAGAACCTTCTAACTTGTTAATGTTATGTCTAATGATTTTAAAATACATGCTGATATTGTTTTTAAAATAGATATATATTTAAAAATCAGTTTATCATTTCTTGTCAACTAAACAATTAATTTGCATTATCTTCTCAAAACCGACAACAGAACAACCAGATATCATAAATCTTGTTCAGATCACCTAAACTGTCAGTACCTGTAAAGTTTTTCTACAATGTGAACATGAAAACCATTTTAAAAACAGCAATTTGTCTCACACTTTATTGCATATCAAAAGTTTTGGATAGTATTTCTATTTATTTGGTATGTAAAATCAGTACATATTGCTTTGAATAAATTAAACAATTTATTGAAAATGTTAAACATCTTTATCATGACCTGGATCTCCATGCTTTTGACATTATCAAATTCTTTTCAAAAACTGTATGATCATAGGATTGTTACACAATATTCTGTAGTCCATTTCTGAGTAGCTTAACTGGAAACTAGTTTATTTTTTGTTAAGTTGTTTGTCAACAAATGCCATGATATTTTCTAAGAGTATATATTTTAAGCACTAAAGAAAACTACAAATCTTCATAATTTTTACATCATGGCAAGTCAACATTTTTGGAAGTTTTATCTGCCCACCAATGTTTATTCATATTATACAGCTTTTATATAATAAAATAAAATACTATTACTACATGTGGAAAATGTGAGGCATTTGAAATGACAAATCGTGATAAACATGGATATAAACTTATTCCAACATTGTTTTCAATTTTTGTGACAATGATCTTTGGAATTGTTTAAAGTCAGTATAATAAAACAGAGATCAAGATGTGATGTATGTTTGGTGATGGAATTTTTTAATTTTAATTGGTTAAATGTCAAAATAATAACTTTATTTTCTTGAATTTTAGATTTACAGTATGCTGATGATTATACCATTTTTGTCCAATTTGAATGATGATCTGTAAAATGTGCTTAAAGTTTTAAATGAAATATATAAAGACTTCAGTAATTAATGTCAACAATTTCAAGTTCTTTATCAGCCCGTGATGGTAAAAAAATCCTTAGCAACTTGCAAGTATCAACTTATTATTGGATACCAATTTAAATACTTTAGTAGAATTATAAATAGAAGAGGACTTAGATGTTGAGGTGTCGCAAAGGTTCCAATGTGCTGCTGCTGTTTTTAACTAGTTAAAAGTTAGGATATTTCACCATAGGTAAATAACTACTGCAACAAAGTTGACTAAATATAAAGCAGTTTTTTTAAATCTAATTTGTTGTCTGGATGTGATATGTGGACACCCTGTCAAAAGAACATAAAATCATATAAAACATTTCATTTGAGAATACTCCACAAAATTTAAAAAATACAATGGCAAGACAAAAATCAATTACTATGTTCTTTAGTTTACTGAATGTGATACTATTGACTCTGCTAGAATAAAATCACTCATTCATGGAATTTGACATGGAACCTAAATAAAAAACATTCTAAATGGTATTTTATAGAGAAACTCAATGTGGTTGTTGTGGGATAGCTAGATCCTATTTTAATTATAAAAACTATTTTAAAGATATTTTAAAAAGATGTAATGTTAATTGTTTTTTTTATTGTGAATATATAGTAAAAATAGAATAAATTAAAAAGTTAAACTTAGACATGGTCTTGAAGTTTTCCAGAAAGAAAAGTTTTCTGTGGAAAAAATTGAAAACAGTATTGCAAAATATCAGATAAAATGGACCAGCATGTTCTATACATGGATATATTTATGGTTTGCAAATTAGTTTATATAAATATTGCAAAACCTATCTTAAAGTAAAGTTTTTTAAAGTCAAAATATCCATACTAATTTGTAAATCACTAATGCATATATGTATGTATCTGCATTCTTTTTTATTAGCCACAAATCAATGTTTTTTTTATTTCCAAATATTAATTCCAAAGATAACTTTAAAAATATTCTTGTCAATTGTTTTCATTACACAAGTCACTGAAAGAAATATATGAATCCTTGATAAATTAGTAGAAAGCACATATGGCACCAAAACGAAATACAAAATAGTGTGACTTTTAAAAAATACAACATTTACAAAATATGTTCATGAGTGAAATGTTGCACTTCTATCTAACAAGCTGTTAACCTGATTAAAATTTGGGTTAAGTAAAACTCCACATTTTAATCAGTTGTAATTGTCTTAGGATATTTCCCTAGATATACAACCTAGTTATTCATTTAAACATGGACTGTAAATGGGTATCTGTAGATACTTATCTTTAGAGAAAGCAGAGATTAAAACAATTCACATTCTTGCCATCTGATAGTCTAATGGATAATTCTTTTTCCTTCACTATACCATTATAGGGGCTATGTGAAAGACATTTTCTCTACAGTAAGCTGTTTATAAACAATTTTTATATTAGATATAATTTTTTAAAAAAAATTAAAAAAGCAAAACAATTTTTTCATTTAATATATATATATATATATATCATCATCATCAACCATTATCAATCCACTGCAGGATGAAGGTCTCTCCAAGTTTAATCCATCTTCTCTGATCTTTAGCTTTTCTTCTCCACAACACCCCTGCACATTTTCTTATTTCATCCATCCATCTCACATGTGGTCTCTTTCTGGGTCTTTTACAATCTCTTGGAATCCAGTTTAAAATTTCAATTGTCCATCTATTATCATCTCTTCTAGCAATATGTCCAGCCCAACTCCATTTCAATCTTTTAATTTTTTCAATAAAGTCAGTAACACCTGTTTGTTGTCTTACCCATACATTGCGTTTTCGATCTCTTCTTGTTACTCCCAACATACAACTCTCCATATTCCTTTGAAAGTGGTCTGAAGTCTCTGTATTGCTCTTCTATTAAGTGTTCAAGTCTCAGATCCATAAGTAAGAACTGGTAAAACACATTTGTTAAAAACCATCCTTTTCAAACACATAGGCATATTTCTTTTTAGTATCAAGTTATTTCTACCAAAAGCACTCCAACCAAGTTTAATTCTATGATTAATTTCCTCCACTATGTTTCCAGCTGTATTAATAATCTGACCAAGGTATTTGTAACTGTTAACTTCTTCTAATTCTTCATAATCAATCTTTATTTTCATATTTTGAGCAAATCGATTAAACATTACTTTAGTCTTTTTAACATTTATCTTTAGTCCTACTTTTCTACTTTCATCTGCTAACTCCTGAAACCTTTCCTGCAGCTCTGAAGCATTATTTGCAAAAACAACTACATCATCTGCGAAATCTAAATGACTTAAATACTCTCCATTTACTTTCACTCCTTTAGTTTCCCATTTTAATCCACAAAATACTTCTTGCAGCACTGCTGTAAAGAGTTTTGGAGATATGGAGTCACCTTGTCTTACACCTTTCTCAATGTTGATTTTTCCAGTATCATTGTGTAATCTAATTATTGCTGTTGCATTTTTATAAATATTCTTTAAAATATGACAATATCCTGGATCTATACCTTGATGATCCAATGCTTTAATCACTGAAGAAATGTGTATAGAATCGAATGCCTTTTCATAATCTACAAATCCAAAACATAATGACAACTCATATTCATTTGTCCTTTCTATGACTTCTCTCAATACCTGGATATGATCTATTGTACTAAAACCACTTTTAAATCCAGCTTGTTCTCTTGGTTGGTGGAAATCCAAAGTTCTCTGTAGACGAGTTGTAATTATCTTGGTAAAAATTTTATATAAAACTGATAAAAGGCTGATAGATCTGTAATTTCTAATATCTTCTTTATCACCTTTTTTAAATATTAATATTATTACTGCATTCTTCCAATCTTCCGGTACATCTTTATCATTTAGACAGTTGGTATATAACTTTGCTAAAATTGTTTCTATTTCTTCACCTGCTTCTTTTAATATATCAATTATAATTCCATCATTTCCTGGAGCCTTTCCTTTCTTCATACACTTAATTGCATGTCTCACTTCTTCATTTAAAATTCTGGGCAATTCGGAAGATGTAATAGATATAGGAGGTACTTGTTCTTTATTACTATATAATTCTTGATAAAAATCTTCTACCAATTTCATGATGTCATCTCTCTTTTTAGTAATAATTCCATCTTTTTTTCTTATTGCAGATATAAATTTCCTACCAATACCAAAATGTTGTTTAACATTTTTGAGACTTTTATTTTCTTCTACAGCTTTCCTTGCTATTTCACAGTTATACTTTCTTATATCATTTTCAACTCTTTTCCGTACCATTTTACAAAATTCGAGATATTCAATTCTTTTTAATACATCATTTTTGTATATCTTCATATTCCTTCTTTTCTTCATAAATTCTCTAGTCTCAGTAGAAATTTTATTAGTCAATTGCTGCTTTTTTCTACCAGCTATGTTTGTTGCAGTTTTTAAAAGTGTATCAGTTATTTTCATATTAATTTCATTCAAATCTGAATCATGTTCAAAATCTCCTAACACTTGAAACCTATTTGTAAGTTCTAATTTAAACTCATTAGAATATTTCTGAAGATTAGGAATATCAACTGTAAATATTGTTTTTCTCAATAATTTTTGTCTCTCTAGTTTTACATTAACACGTAACTTACACCTTGCTAATCGATGATCACTTCCTGTGTTAAATTTATTAAGAACATTACAATCTTGAAATATGTATTTCCTGTTAGTCAAAATATAATCCAATTCTGCTGTACCTTCATTTGGATGCTTCCATGTCCATTTCCTTTTAACATTTTCTCAAAAAATGAATTCATAATATAAAGTTTTTCTTTTTCTGCAAACTCCACAAGTCTATGTCCTCTCTCATTTCTATTACCATAACCAAATATATATATATATATATATATATATATATATATATATATATATATATATATATATATATATATATATATATATATATATATATAAACAGTTATAAATAAGACTCAAATTCTATTATTTTTGTAAAATTATCCTTGTTTTTGAATTTTTAAGCAATATTACAAAGACAAAAATAAAACTACATTTTAATTAAATACTTTTTGTAAAATATCTTTATCTTTTTAAAAAATGAAATACGCCAAAAATTCTCTTAAAGAAATTGTAAAAATATCCCCCAAAATAATAAAATTTAATGCCCCTGGAAATATATTATTTTCTAACAAATACATTATATTTCACAAACTGCTTTCAATAAAAGTAAAAAAAAATGACAAAACTATATTGAAATTTTACATCATCAAGTGTTTTTGGTTTTTATCAGGTGGAGATGAGGAGATGACAAATGCAGTGAAAAAACAAATCTTAGAAAATATATTCAAGAGTGTTTTATTAAAAACTAACATTTTTATCAAGATATATTTATAGAATTTTGGCAATTTTCAAAAAATACATATTTAAAAATAGCGAACATAAAAATAATTTACAAATTATTATTTTTTCCATCCATGCTTTCATTAAGCTAATTGACAAATTTTGCCAGAAATATCAATGAAATCATCTTATTGAGTCCATAATCTGAGATTTGAATCGGGATCAAAAGTAAATTTTGGAAATTTTTATGGTTTAAACAGACATTTCTTGTTTTTTAAAGCAACCAGCTTATATCCATTCTAGGTTAGTTGTGTTATAATGAGTAGCAAATGAGTATTTGTGATTATGAACTGGAATGTAAAAGTCTCTTATTAATATGAGTTAATCAGAAGAATGCTAATGCAAAATCTCTATAATGTGAGTGATTTAATTAACATGACTAAATAAAACCATTTAGAAATAAGAAATGATCATTTGGCATGGCTACAGAAAATTATAAAGTATTGAAAATTTAATTGTGACTGAAGGCTATGTGGATTTGAAAAATTATCGTTTAGTTTGCATGAAGAAAGCTACAGGGAATTGAACAATGATTATTTATTGTGACTTAATGAAGCTATGTGGGATTGGAAATTGACAAGTGATTACTTTTTATAATCAGGTCATTAGAAAAATATGAAAATACAAAAAAAAAAATGATGACTTTAAAAGCATAAGAAAATTCTAATACTAATTATTTTGAGTATATTCATAAAAAAATAAAAACACTTTACTTCAATTTTAGATTATTTTTATATAATTTTAAATTTTTTTAGGTATTTTCATAAAATTTTATACTTTTCACAAAAATATATAAAAATAAGTGCACAATTCAAAAATTAATTAAGCTTTTTTAAATATTTTAATGACAGTCCCAATTAATATATGTAACTAAAAAAATTACGACATGGAAGGCTTTTAGGAAAAAATTCTCCTACTAAAATATTTTCCTAACAAAAATTTCTCTAAAAAAATTTTTTTAAGAAAAACAACTTATGAAATAATGTATTGTAAATATATGGTTAACATACTGCCATTAGTCATAGTATTAAATTTTTTCTTTAATTTTTTTAATTTCTCCATTGGGAATTTTTTTTTTTCTATGAATATTTTTTATCCAGAAACTTTTTTCTTGGATATTTTTTTACTGCTATTAAATGAAAGAAACTTTCAGTTGAAAGTTTCCTACAATTTGTAATATTTTCTTATTGTATATTAATTCGGACATTCTTTTAATATATATATATATATATATGATCAATAGATGGTGTTTTACCAAAACACTGAACAATTGTATAATTTGTTTACATAAACAAAAGAGTCAGAATTTCACTATCTCTTTCATTTGCCCACTTTCAAATCAGCTGATTTCAAGCTAATTTTGCTATCATCAGTGAAAGATAGAGCTAGAAACTAGATCTAAAAAACTGACTCCAAGTGTTTATGCAAAACGTTTCTATCAGTTTGCAAGCATGAATTTTTCAGACCGGTCAAAGTCTTCAAACTCAGCCTAACAAGCTATGCGATTCTAACTTGTTTTTGTTTTTCATAAATGTACCTTTAAAGGTTTTTGCAATAATATATATTGCTGTGACTTTGACTATGTGGTGAAACTGAACTGAGATCAGACCCATATAGCTTTCTAGCTTGTTAGGCTGAGTTTGAAGACTTTGACCAGTCTGAAAAATCATGCTTGCAAACTGATAGAAACGTTTTGCATAAACACTTGGAGTCAGTTTTTTAGATCTAGTTTCTAGCTCTATCTTTCACTGATGATAGCAAAATTAGCTTGAAATCAGCTGATTTGAAAGTGGGTAAATGAAAGAGATAGTGAAATTCTGACTCTTTTGTTTATGTAAACAAATTATACACTTGTTCGGTGTTTTGGTAAAACGCCATCTATTGATCAAACATACAAGTGATATAGCAAGTTACGTGATTCTAACTTGTTTTTGTTTTTTATATATATATAATATAAAAATAATATTATAAACACAAATGCCTAGACTTTATGCACCCATATTTTAACATTATGATGGAAAATTATGCCTAGAGAAATAATAAATTTAAGAAGTACTTATTCTAGGCAAAATAGTAAAAAACTATTCAATATTCTTAATTTATTGATAGCTATGAACAACCTTTATTGATAGTAGTGTATTTCACAATAGTTACTGATTAAAGAAGAATTCAAAAACTCTAATTGTAGTGGATAATACTGGTTGATAGAATTTAATAATATATTTAAATGTTTCATTATGTATCTTGTTTGCATTAATAAATGTATTATTGTTTATTTCCTAACTATAGCTGCATGAAATGTACAACATTCAAAAGCTGATCATACAAGAATGCTTGTCAAGATTTTAAAAAAAAAAACCAATGAAACTTGATTTGTAGTAAAAGTAAGTTTAAGTAAAAAAGTTATATGGCTGTAGTTCATGAAGTGACAGGAGACTACTTGGTGCGTAATGTTGAAATGGCTACTGAACTCTTCTTAATATATTCTATTTTTGGAAATCTTAGATTTATTAATAAAGGTTGATAATATTAGCAATTGTTTTTGCAGTCATGTTACTATTTATTATATTGATGCTTAAGTCTTAAATTTATAAATTTGAGAGAGAAAACACTTTATTTTTTGTTGAATAGTGTTACAGTATCCAAAAATATAGAATTTTCTTTTTGGAGATTTCAAGGCATGTGTGAATCATATAAGAAATTTATTTTAAAATATTGATTATTGACAGTGTAAAATTAAATGGATTACTATTCTTTAATGTTTATACAACATATGGATTCATTATAACAGACCCTTTGTTTAAAATAAAGTCACTACAAAAATTTGATATATCCATGCAAAATGCAAAGGAATTTTACAAATTAAGTTATAGTTAGAACGTAGAATGTAAAAGAGGTCAATATTATAGGCATCTTACAGAGACAAATTTTTGGTCGGATCATTAAATAACATATGAGTGTGTTAAAATAGGTACTTCCTCAAAAACTGATAAAATTTTAACATTCATTATTAGAATCAACTAGTTCCCACTAAAATTTACAACTTCAATTTTCAAACTTATCATATATTAATGAGGCAAGGCAACTTAGAAATTGGGTAAGCAAATCAGTTTTTGAGTTTGCTAAAAGAAATCATGATTTATAAATGGTCTTGTTCTGAAACATATTGATTGAAATTTTACTACTAATAATGCAAATTCATATGCCTAGAATGTTTATGCATGAATATATTGTTTATTACATACACTCTATTCTATTTACATTCAAATAACTTTAAGATATTTAATCAATAATCTCTAGGGTCTTTCTCAATGATGATATTTTTTTATAATATGAAATGAAGAGAGAAATCACACTAGCAATAAATTTAACACAACTATTCAATGTGTCAAACCACTGATTAAGGTCCTTTCCTTTGCCAGAAGACTGTTTTTATGTTGTTAATATTAATTCATTTTGGAAATATAGATTAATAGAAATACTATATAAAATATATATTTAAATATTGTGGACTATCATATTAAAAACTAATATACATCATCACAAACAGTAATTTAAAAATAAATATACATTTTAAAGTTTCAATATTATTATCAAAATGTAGGTATTAAAATCTTTTGTTAATTTCAATTTTGCTTTCTAGTGATCTAAGCAAGAGAAAAACAATTCCCTTTGTTTTCTAAAGATTATTTTTATTATGAAGTGGAAAAGAGACATGTTCTAAAATATAGAATTTTAAGATTGTACGATTTTTTATTTTGTTTTGCTAAATAACAATCATTTTATGTATTTGAAATGTTGCAGTCCTTCTGAAGAGCCTTTATGTCCATCCTTCATATAAGTATAAAATAGACAGCCAATCTAAACACCTTAAGTTGGGCAAAAATTATATAACTAAAACCAATTGGATTAATTGTTAAATGAAAGTTTGAATATATCCAACTCACACAAATATTATAATCTAAATCTTCATACTTTACATTACTAAATGTAAAATTTCATTTCAACTCAGCAGAATTACCAGAAGGTCCTCCAAAATGCAAATTAATATTTATTCAAATTTATTTATTTGCCAACCAATAGAAATGACATTTCCAAAATCATGCATCACAACTTAGATACATTTTTTACAAGTAATCATGGTAAAAGAACATTTTAACAGTAATATTTTATTAGATAATAAGATGATAATCAGCCATTGTTAGGAACAAGCTAATCACATCTAGAATAAATAATGAGAAAAGTTTCAGTACATATATATATATATATATATATATATATATATACTTCATATATATATATATATATATATATATATATATATGAAAAACAAAAAAGCAAGTTAAACTTGCCAACGCTTGTATTTATGATCAACAGATGGTGTTTTACCAAAAACACCATCAAAGCATGTTTGTTTACATAAACGTCAGAGTAAGCATTCACTACCTCTTTCGTTAGTTTCACTTTCAGATCATAATTTCAAGCTGATTTTGCTATCATCAGTGAAGGACAGGAAATAAGAAACTAGAACATAGGTGGAACTAACGAAAGAAGTAGTGAATGTTTACTCTGATGTTTATGTAAACAAACACGCTTTGACGGTGTTTTTGGTAAAACGCCATCTGTTGATCATAAATACAAGCGTTGGCAAGTTTAACTTGCTTTTTTGTTTTTCATAAATGTACCTTTGAAGTTTTTCTTGCAATGATATATATTGCAGAGGCTTCTACTATGTGGAGATACTGAACTGATATCAGACCCATATAGCTATCTGACTTGCTATGCTGATTTTGAAGACATTACATGTCTAAAAAATTCACACTTGCAAGCTGAATAGAAATTGTTTCATAAATGCTCAGAGTTTAGTGTTTAGATCTAGTTTCTTATTTCCTGTCCTTCATTGATGATAGCAAAATCAGCTTGAAATCATGATCTGAAGGTGGAACTAATGAAAGAGGTAGTGAATGCTTACTCTGACGTTTATGTAAACAAACACGTTTTGACGGTGTTTTTGGTAAAACGCCATCTGTTGATCATATATATATATATATACAAACAATTCTCTAATTACATGATAGATTGGTTCCTGATGTAAAGAAAATTCTTGTAAAAAATACATATTATATATGGAAAATAAGATTTGTTCCAGATCAAAGAAATCAATGAAAATAATTAAACAAACCATATGAAAAATTTAATTAGAATGTTAAATTTTTAGTATGCTATCGAATTTTACTTTTTATACATCACACACATATAAAAAAACGAATTATAGGAATATAAATTTTATTTGAAAAAGAAAAAAAACTTGGAAGTAATAACACTTACCATGAAGTAATCATTGGTTTCTCTACACAAGCCAATGAGAACTTTAAAGACCAGAATGTATAGTCACTTCCATATTATAAGTAAAAATAACTGAAATAAAGATTATTAATGAAATTTATCAGAATTTGTTATTTTTATTTCATTTAACTTATTCATTTTTTTTTAATATGACAACGAAGGCATTCAAAAAGTAAAATTGTAGCCCCCCAGAATTGTACATTTATCAAAAATATTGATCCCACCTTGCTTGTCCATAAAAAGAAAAGTACCTAAGATTTTATTCAGTCTCATTTTCTGGCAATAGACACATATGTTTGTGCATGATTGGAATACCAATGCTATCACTAAAAATTGCAATGTATAACTTACCATCTATTGATTTTTGGCAAAATTAATAAATTAAATTGAAATAAAATTACATTTTTTTAACATAAACACCCTTTTTTTTAAAAAAAAAACCATGATGTCAAAAAGTCAAAATGCAAACAAAAGCATCAATATCAAAAATGTATTTCCTTTTTAAAACAAAATTAAAAATATTACAATTCAATCTAGCAAATTTCCCTGTTTTCAAGAATATTGCTAAAAAATAGTTTTTTGTTTTTAAAATAATGGGAAATAAAGAGATGAAATATTTTTTTAAAAATTACATGAAAATAACGGACATTTTTAAAATAGTAGATTTTTTACTGATCGTATTATTTTAAAATGACTAGTGTAGAAAGATAATTATTATTTTTTTAAAATTCATGTTATCTCACAATTGTGCAAAAACAAAAATCATGTAAAAAAAGAATTAGGTGTATATATAAATTTCTGATAAAGATAATTACACAAGAATTCACTTGTTTTAAAATTTTATTTGATTAAAAGAAAAATTAATTTAAGATTTTTATACATTGTTTATATTTAATTTGTTTATTTGAAATATTATTTAAGTTTATTTATAACCCAAGTGAGGAAATAAAATGTATTGTTTTTAAGTTTTTTTTAAAACTAGGTCAGGACAAAATGCTTGCTTACATATTTTAAGTTCTATCTATTTTTAAATTATATTCTAATTCAGTTAAACTATTTGCATAATTAATTAATTATGTAAATAAACACATGAATGCATTTGAATCTTATTATGATAATAATACATTTAATATAGATCGAATTTTTTTTAATATTCTGTAAAATATTTATAAAAATGCAACAGCAACAATTAGATTACATAATGATAATAGGAAGGTTAATATTGAGAAGGGTGTATGACAAGGTGATTCTATATCTCCAAAACATTTTACAACAGTTTTGCAAAAATTATTATTATTAACACTCGCAAAAGCGTATGCACAATTAGCTTAAAAGGCTGATATTTGAATGTAATGAAAAACTACTTTGTAAATTAACATGAAAAACTAAAGGAATAAACAAAAATGATTATTTAGGACATCTAGATTTTGCAAATGATGTAATTGTTTTTGCAAATAATGTTTTAGAGCTTCAAAAATGTTGCCAGAGTTATCAGATAAAAGTAAGAATATATAATTAAAAGTTAATGTTAAAAAGACTAAAGTAATGTTCAATGGATTTTCTCAAAAATAACAAATAAAGATTGATAATGATGAGTTAAAAGAAGTTATCTAGTACAAATATTTTGGTCAGATTATTACTACAAATGGAAATATAATGGAAAGAACAAATCATAGAATTAAACCTGGTTGGAGTATTTTTGCTAGAAATAACTCAATATTAAAAGGAAATATGCCTATATGTTTCAAAAGAAACATTTTTAATAAATGTGCTTTAATAGTTCTTACTAATGGATCTGCGACTTAGACAATTAACATAAGAGCAATACAGAGTCTTCAGACTACTCAACAACGTATGGACAGATACATGTTATGAGTAACAAGAGATTAAAAACAAAATACATATGTGAGAGAGCAAACAGATGTTACTGACATTATTGAAAAAATTAAAAGACTGAAATGGAATTGGGTTGGACATAGACAAGAAGATAATAGATGGACAAATCTTAAACTGGATTCTAGGAGATTGTAAAAGACCTAGAAAGAGACCACATATGAGACAGATGAAATAAGAAGTTGGAGTGACATGAAAAAAAGGGTTAGAGATCAGAAAAAAATGGATTAAAAGACCTTCATCCTGTAATGGATTAATAATGGTTAAAAATAAATGATGATATTAAAGTTTGAATGTGAATTTTAGCAATAATTTAACCTAAGCCTTCTCCCTGTTAGTTTAATGTTAATTGACAAGACAAATCTTACAATCCCATTTATTTTAAATAATCTTGTTTTGATATAAACATTTTAAGCATACAAATATTAATTAACTGAATGTTACATAAATAAGTAATCTATAATTATTTGAAGACTGCATTAATTTTAAATGGGTTAGAGTATAGGCTTTGACAGTTAATCAATATTAAGCTGATACAAAGGATGTTTCAATTAAACTATTATTAAAATTTACATTTGTGTTGATAACAAATTGAGTATTGTAGAAAAACTGAACTGCTTTGTTTGATGTCATCTCAAATTATGTTCTAAATAATGGATGCTGTCAGATTTGATTTCCCATCATATGTCATATATACGATTGTAAATTTATATAAATTTCCACAAAGAGCATACATAAATGTTAAGGAATTACATATGCATATGGTGTTTAATTAATATTTACATATTTAAAATGTTTACTTAATAATAGTTATATTATGGTCTGTCTTGTCAATTAACATTAAAATAATAAAAAGTTGAGTTAAATTTTCACTAAAAACCACATTTAAATGTTATTCCTTGATAGATTGATATTTTTTATTGTACTAAAACACAATAAATTGGACTTGAATTTTTAGAAATCTATGTTTACAAATGAAAAACATTCTAAAAACTTGAATTTAAAGTTTTGAAATATTGTAAAAATGAGTACATAAAGAGAACAAAAAGCTTTTTCATCATTGCAGAGTGAAAAAAAAGAAGTCAAGTGTACAACTCAAGAAAAATTAAAAAATCTTTGTTGACTGATATTTATTTTAATAATAGGAATGAATAAATCTGAAAATTGATAAATCTATACAACTCAATTATAAAATATTAAAATGACACTTATAATTTCCAAAATATCTCAAAAGACTTTATTATAATATTGGTAAGCTGTTAGTGATTGGTTTAACAATAATGCATCAGTCTTAGTTTTGTTCAAAAGCATCAAATTTATTAATTTTCATTTTTAAAAATAAAACATATATGAATAAGACTAAAGAGTTTACATGTATTTTTTTTTTGTTTTAAATAAATATTATACAATTATTGTGTAAAAGTAAATCAGAAATATTTAATAAACTACATAAAAATCATGTTTTTGTTATTCCAAAAATGTTCTCAAAAGAATTTTACAAAATTGGACAAGGAACTAAAATTATTAATGACATGAAAGCAGGACTAAACACATGATAGATGAACAAATTATACTTTGATTTTTATTGACCATTGAAAAATACTGACCTGTTCAGATTTTTTTTAAATTAATAAATTAATACTCATTAGTTCATAGTTTTGCCATTTTTAAAAAATAGGAAATCTTACTGCAAGTAATCATAGAAGATCAAATTAAAATGAGATAATTCTCAGAAACCATATCTAAAATAAACAGCAATATTAAATATTCTGAGTTACTATGTTTAATGGGATCTCAACTGATATCCTAGCAGCTGATAACAGTGATGATATTTGGTTGACAGAAACATTCAACTTGTAAGAAATTAGCTGATTTTTCAACAAACATTGCAATATATAAAACTGTAAGGTTCTACAAATTTATATAATGGAAATAAATAACATTAATAGAATAGAAATTTCAGCATAATTTAACATTCACTGCTGCTGTTTCTTTAAAATAAATAAAAAAGAAGGAACTAATAGTGTAATCACTGTATTTAATTTATTATATGTTGTAGTTTTTGATATGAGTATGCTAGATGTTTATATTTTCCTATAATTTGAGATCCATATATTTCATAATATAATATTAAAAGTATTAATATAGAAAATATGTTTGCAAAAATTTTGTTTGTCACAAAGTGCAAAATAGACTTCAATATAGCATAGAGTGCAACAGTTTTCAATGTAAACTCATATTTGAAAATTACTTTTGAATATAAAGATATATGAATATAATATTTTTGAAGAAACTTCAATTGGCATGCAATTATAATTCTTATTTAATAATCTCCCTATTTAACCAATCTCATTTACATTTAAGCATATGTATAATTTGGAACAACTGACTATAATTATATGTATATCATTAAAAACCAGTCAATACTTAGACAATCCCAATATCAATAACAATCAACAATTTCATACTATCATCAAGGCAACCACCTTTTAATAGTTAAGGTGTATAAATACACATGGGTAATGGAACAAATAGATGTTACTAACATCATTGAAAAAATTAAGACTGAAATGGAGTTGGGTTGGGCATATTGCTAAAAGAGATGATAATAGATGGACAGTTGACATTTTAAACTGAATTCCAAGAGATTTTAAAAGACTTATAAAGAGACTACTTATGAGCTTGATGGATGAAATAATAAAGTGTGCTGGAATGATATGGAAAAGAGAGACAAGAGATTAGAAAAGATGAAGTGAACATGAGAAGAGAATTTTGCAATAAATTGATAATGGTAAATGGTATGATGATTATATATATATAAGAACAAAAAACTAGTATAAACTCTACAGTATTCATAAAATAAAAAAATATAAAAATAAATAATAGCTATAACTAGCTTATAATTTGTCTGCCATATTGAGTAGTATTTTTAGTTAAAATTAAAAATTAAAAAAAAATTCACTTAAAGTCATACATCATTAACATTTCCACAAGAATAGCCACATTTTCTTAATTTATGTATAACATTCAAATATCAGCCTTTCAAGCTAATTGTGCATACGCTTTTGCGAGTGTTAATAATAATAAATAAATACTTTCTCTTCAATACAAGATATAGTATTTATGCAGGAATAAAATGAATCCACTTATTCCTATGACTCAAATGCTTATATATAAGCAAATCTGAAGTACTGGCAAAGAAAGTATAAAGATAGAACAGTCACTTTAAATTACTATATACGATGTCTGAATGAATGACATCGGTGAAATTGTCTAGAATTTACTAAACATCATTCCAACTGAAACTTAATCATATGTAAATAAGCATTTATTTTATATAGAGTATGTTTACAATTGTATTACATTCAAATATCAGCCTTTCAAGCTAATTGTGCATACGCTTTTGCGAGTGTTAATAATAATAAATGAATACTTTCTCTCCAATACAAGATATAGTATTTATGCAGGAATAAAATGAATCCACTTATTTCTACAACTCAAATGCTTATATATGAGCAAATCTGAAGTACTGGCAAAGAAAGTGTGAAGATGGAACAGTCACTTTAAATTACTATATACGATGTCTGAATGAATGACATCGTTGATTATTTAATAAATTGTCTGTCATATTTATAAAATATGTCTTTTTTCCTCTTTCAAACTTCCATTACAAACATGTAAATATTCTGCAAGTATAGATTTAAATCTATTCACAGAATACATAATTTATTATACAAAAATTCATGTTCATTTATCTCATTAATTTAATTAGACCTGAATTAGAACACAACTTTAAAAATAATATTATATTTACTGATTTTGTCAACAGCATCCTTTTCATCTTAATCCACTAATATTTGGTCCAACATTAAATGCAATGTTAAAATGATAAGAAATCAATGATGTAATCTTACTACACACTCTATTATTTTTATATGATAATTAAATCATTGTTTTCTCTTCAGTAATTTTCTTATTCCATCTATGTATAAATTTATATAATGTACACCAAATATCTTTTGTATTATCCTATATTAAATAATTTATTCACATATATACATTTCAATATGGAATAATTTATCACTTTGAAGAAAAGCTACATATGACTGAAGGTTTATTCCACTTTCTATTTACATCATATTATTTATAAATAAAAATGTTCTAAATCAAGCGAATTTTGTGCATAAGAAGAACATTTGTCTTGGGATATACACATGTCCTAATTGATAAAGTTTTTATGAACATTTTATAATTGATTTTAAATATAATATAACAATTTGTCAATTGTTAAAACAGAGTTTCTTTAATATAAAATAATAACTAAATAATTATTGTCAAGTGCTTTCAACTCTTATGAGTCCTTATCAAGGCAGTATAAAAAATTCTATTTTCTCCTAGGGCTCATAAGAGTTGAAAATGCTTAGCAATAATTATTTAGTTATTATTTTATATTAAAGAAACTCTGTTTTAACGATTGACAAATTATTATATTATATTTATAGTTATATATTTATAGAAGTATTATTTATTTATAACTGATTATATAATATTCTCTCCATAAAGTTATAGTAAAACATCTTTTAATTAATTAAATAAAATTTCATGGCTGTAAAACATTCATTTCTTGTGAAAATAGTTTATATAAAATAAAATATCATGATTTAACTTTTTTGAAAGAATATATTACAATCAATTATAAAATGTTCATAAAACCTATATCAATTAAGGAATTTGTACATCCCACATGAAATGTTTTTTATGCATAAATTGGTTGGATTTAGAATATTTTTATTTAAAAGTAATATGTTGAATAAAATTCAAAATGATAAATTATTCAATATAAAAATATATGGTAATAAATTATTGAATGTAAGATATAGTCGGTAAGATTTTTGTATATACATTATACACATTTGCTTATAGATAGAAGAAGAAAAACATTGAAGAGAAAACATAAATTTTATTGCTGTATATAAATAATAGTGTAGTTTGAATTCATCTTTAGTTACAATTGCTTCTTCATAATTTAATGTTGTATTCAATGTTGGATAAAATACTGGTAGATTAAATATTAACGGAAAAGACTACATTGGTGAGTTAAAATGTGCATTGAGAAAAAAAATTAAGAACATGAACTTTTGTTAAATAAATTATGATATTCTGTCTATAAATTTAAATATATACTTGCAGCACACTTAGTTGTTTGCGATAGATGTTTTTGCTTTGATAGTGTTTTATTTTATATATAGAAAATGATTTGAAATAAAATCAAAAACATCAAGCGTTGTTAGCCGAGAGGTCAGCGCAGCTGCCTTGCAAGCAAGTAGTTGGTTGCAGACAATTGTTGCGGCTTCACCTCCCAGCCGATGCTATGACATATGGAAAAAATAAAATAAAATCAGACATTTTTACAAATCTGACAGACAATTTATTAAATTAACAATATACTTGTATTAATGTACATAAATTACAGAAATTTGGTAATTTTCATGGAAATGTTAGCGTTTTGTGAAAGTAGTGAGGTTTTTTTTAATATTAAATTTTAACTGTAAATTGCTACTCAGAATAGCAAGTATACTATAGCTATAATTTATTTTTTTATATTGATATTGTGAATATTGTAGTGTTAGATAGTTTTCTGTTTATTATATTTATTTTATCTGATTATATATATATAATCTTCATCTTATATGATTCTACTTATGTAGTCTCATTTTTTCATAGTGAAATTATTATTTTTTTTTTAAAAAAAAAATCAATATAGGGCTACAGAATAAAATAGATTATAGAAATTCAAATTAAAAAAAAATATCATAATTTTATGATAAGTAGTTACTTAAATTAGTTTTCACATTTCTATATATTGTTCATGTTTTTGCAACTGCAAACACAGCGTTATTGTGAATTCATATGATATATATAAACATTACAATCATAAAGCTAAACTAGCCAATATATAATTAAAATTACCCCAAATCCAAAATTCAACCAGACCAGCAAAAATTAATATTAAAACACAACCAAAGAATCTTTACTATTGAAAATTTATTATTCTGAAGCAATTAACTTATTTAAGAGTTCTTTTAATATTAAGGGTGGATGGGAAGTGAATGGATTTGTGGGTAATCTTTAATATTATGTATATTGTGTAGTTTTTATAGTTCTTTACACTTGAGAAGTCTGCTTGTAGCAGTGAAACCTTTGGTTGTGTTTTATATTAATTTTTGCTGGTCTGGTTGAATTTTGAATTTGGGATAATTTTAATTATATAATATATATGTACAGAGTTATTTATTACATATACATTTGTATTTTATAATTATTCTTTAGGTGTAATTTTATTTATCATTGAGAATAGTGCCAATGCAGACTGTGATCATTATATGTTTGACTTCCTTAACAGTCTGTAAAACAGTTCATCTATGTAAATTGAGAAATGTCTGAAAAACTGGTCTGAGTTATATTTGGATTAGTCAGTCAATAAGAATGAAAAAAATTGATTTTTTTTTTTTAAAAAAAAAAGAGTGAAAAAAATTTAGAGGCAGCACAGATAAAATCTGTTAAAGGTAAATATTAATTAGATTAACTAAGTATTCATTTAGAGCTACCACATGTAGGTATGTAAGTTACTCAACGCACAAATCCATTAGTAAAATGGGAAATATTTATAGACAAGAGCCTAGTGGTTAGCATAGTTGCCTTCCAAGCAGCTGGCCCGGATTCGCTTCCCGGTCAACGCATTTGACATATGAAAAAAAAAAAAAAGATTGAAATCCGTCTAAGATGCCAAAGCCTATAGGAAAGCCCTGACTATTTGCATTATAAAAAATAAGTATCTTAACAACCATATATTAATATTTAATTCCAAAATAAAAATTATACCAGAGCTATTCTTTTTTTAAAAAAAATAAAAACACAATTTTCTAATTTATCTTTTTATCTTTTGATTTTATTTATTATGAATACTATATTTTTCGTTGAAAGCATTGTATAACTTTGAGTCAATGTAAAACTATCAAATCTTTGATACTTAAATAAACTGTATTAGAAATTTGTGAAACAGTTTTAAAATGTTATATATACATGGACACACATATAACAACCTAATTGCGATAAAGTGTATAAAAAATTCTCAAAATTTGAAGCTGTAAAAAATGTATACATTATCAGTTTTTAAATGTTTTATTATTATATGTAATAATTTATTGTTATGAATATATTCAATAATAGATTTGTTTTAATTGTTTTAATTTGTAAATATTACATATACTTTATATTTATATTACTTATAGTTAATTATCTGTATATTTCAGTTAAAATGAGAGTGTTGAGATGCCCATAATAAAGAGAATTAAATTATTATTATTATTATTGTTTGTTACAGTCCGCTTGATATCCATTCCTGGTGATTATTTAAATTAGTTTTATCTTATTAATAATTTTTTTAACGTAATATGTCTAATCCATCTATTCCTAAAAAGTCTATTACATAAAAAAAATGAATGTTCAGGATATTAACATATATACTAATAAAAATTCAGATTTGTTTATATTTATTGAAAACTAAATGTATTATAAATAATTTTGGATTATATATATACAATTTTTCATTATTTCAATGCATATTACATATATATATATATCCCCAGCGTTATATTATTAAATTACACTTTAATTCCATTTCTGTTATAAAGTCTGAATAAAAAAACGTATGGGAAAAGAGGATTACAATGTTGTCATTGTTCCAATTTCAGCATCACTTTAATTAGCATTCATCTAGGTGAGCTCATCTCATTTTTAAACTTAACACGCACAAATCCCTTAGTTTACTTCCTCCAGTTTTTGTGAAGTATTTAATTGAATGGCTAATTAATTAATTACCTGAATGCAAGTCGGCAGCAAACAAACTCATTAAAAATAAGTCTAATATATGCATTATCCAGGAATAAAATACATTAACTCATTTTAAGCATTTTTTTCTTTAGTAATATATATATAAACGTTGAGATACAATAGAAATTTAAGTAGACATACACATACTATATAAACAAAAATACTTCACGAACATATGCATCATTGTTATCAATTATCTAGGAAAAATAAACAGGGCCCAAGCATGATTCTTCATGTATTTTCTTTGCTTTACTTCATCATCCATCTTTTTTCTTCTATTTCTATATCTTTTTTCTTCTCAGAATGTACTAGCATATCATTCATACCTTTTACCTAACGTTTTTTCTTAGCTTAATGATTTCTTCAATAAATAATCTTGTTTCAAGTACTCTCTTTAGTAAGTCAATATTACTAAACCTATTTTCAACAACTTTTATACTTCCCCAAATGATGCCTAAGAGGTGAATTTTTTCTCTTCCCATTTTTTAACTGTCAAAATATCAATTCCCTATAAAACATTCAAAGCATTTAATAAATCTAATATTAATTTTAATTTTAATAACTAACAATACATAACTTCCCATTTATTAAAAACTTCTTTAATTATTGTAATTTCACTACAATATCTCCATTACTAAAATAACATATTTAAAACTGCTAATTCCTGATCAATGATATCCCATAACTTTTAAGTGTCTTAATCTAAATAATTTCTTTAGCCAAGCTGAAGATATAAACTTTCCAATCCTATTGCCAACCTCAGTCTAATGAGCATTTAAATTCTATAACCCATAAAGAAACAATACATAGACAACATTCTTGTTCTATGATTTTTTTAGATCCATCTATTCTGAAAAGTATATTTTTTTGATACAAATATTTATGACACAAGTTTTTTCTCCAATCAGGATTAAGAAAAAGAATATTTTTTATTCTTTCCATATAATTTTAAATAGTTGTTCTCATTTTCACATTTATAACTCTAGTTTCTCTAATCATTTAAATCTAAACAAGTTCAATACAACTATTTTATCTGTCTATACAATATTTTCAATGATACTTTGCCTGCGCTTAAGTCTTTAACATATTCTAAAATAAAACAACACTCTCCATATAGTAGTGCCATCTTGTGCTAACAAGAGCAATCAATGGATGCCAGAAGTCTTGTGCATAAAATCCCTATCTAGTGCCTACTCATCCAATATCCCCAGACTAGTTTCTGGCTTGTGGCCTTCATCAGTGAGGAGCCTTGGATCTGAGAGCACTGCACCTAGATCTTAGGATCTAATGCAACCCTCCAGCACCCACCTTTTAAATCTATTTAACTACAAAACTATGAGAATGAAATTGAAAACACTATTAATATTTTCAATCCAAGCTCAATAGCTTATATAGTCATATGGGTCTGAACTCAATTCATGTGATGTTTAGTGGTTTAATATTCTAAAATACTTACACTTTCTACATCAACTATTCTCTAAAAAAAATATTATTGTTAAAATATAATTACTAAATATTCTTCTGACTTATAAAATGTATTTTAATATTAACCACACACACATTTAAACTTTGAATAATTTTATTATACTTTCATCAACTTTTATTCATCATTATAGCATAGCTCTTAAAATCTCACCACATTATTTCAAAACTTATTTTGGTCAATCTCAAGTTTTTTAAAAATGTAAATACATATGAATACATTTAATTATTATCAAATAAATAATTTATATACTATTTTCATTAAATTTTATCAACCCATATACCCACTCTATTAATAAATTAACTATTATTTTCTTCAATTTTTTCACTCCTTTTCATTTCTTTTAAAATCACACTTTGTCAAGCTTTTATATATCTTAATTTATTGTTAAGTTAGTGTGGCTAAAATTTTGAGGCATTTTAAAAAACTGAAAAAAAAGTCTCTTTTCAATATTTGTAACATATACCTTTATACTTTTTTTTTTTAATGTAAAAAAGAAAGGATCCAAAGATTAAGGGGTTTTTACTCATTGCCTTGATTTGGTTAGTGATACAAGACACCAAAAATCCTCTCACACTACCATTATACTTCTACATTCCAATTCCAGATGCTTAGCTTTTCTGATATTGCTTTCTTAATTATTCCAATGTATACATGTTACTTGCTCTTTATTTTGATATTTTTAGATTATTTATTTTAATATATCTGCAATTTAATTATACTAAGGTTCATCAATGTATGTGGTATAACTAAAAACTGAGATACAAAAAAAAAATTGTTAGAGGATGATAGCAAAGAGATCACAAATGTGAAACTAATCTTAACCTCCTTTTTAGTAGAACAATTGATATGAATACATATTCTATATTGTACCAATTGAAAAACGTCCACCACCTAATCTGCAAGTCGGATTCAAACTCAGTCGGTTCAAACTCAATTCAAATCCAACTCACCAGCTCAGATCAATGGATGATCTAAATCGACGGCACAGTGCTATGCGCCAAGGAACTAGTTCAACAGTTGGTGAGGATTAGAGACCTCTGAACTGACACTAATATCGGATAATAAATTGACTAAAGATAATTTTAAATCAAGTCATATGTATATGTTCGGGTTGCCAACACAGACAGCGAGAATTAACATTAAAATAATTATTGAATAAAAGAATTTAGAAACCAAGTGTGTTTATAAACATTTTAATAATAATAGTAATGGTTTTGTTCAATTTTAAATGATGATTATATTGATCACCTCTAGCCTTAAACAGAGTCTATAATTATAATAAGAATGGCAGTTCCTATTATATGCCAACAAGTATTATGCAATATTATGAAACTCTATCTGTCTATGCCCCCAACAAGAAAATAAAGGCAGATAAAGGTATTCAGTTATAAAGGAAATTATGATTCTTATTTTATACAGAAGAATGTGAGATTTATTTTCACATTCGCAAATCCATTCATGAAGAGCAAAATACATATTTAGGGCATAACTTTAACTTTTATTAGAAAACATTTAATTTGAGATAATTGAGAATTTGTTTGACTTTAATTGAAATCACTTCATCACAAATTACAAGCATAAGAGCGGGCTTTATTGGAACAGAGAGGTAACAGTGCTGATGAATTATGAGTTATAAATGAAAAAAAAAGATAATCGCTGGTCGATGGTTTAAGTAGTATGGTGACTTGTATTTGACAAGTCTTACTGCCCTTTAAGGAGACATGAACATGGGGTAAGCCAGGCCGAGTTATAACTACGAACCTTTGGTGTTCTGAATATAATATAAGCGAGGGAGGAAGTGCTTTCTTCCTCTATAATTTAAAATAACAGTAATATTCATCAAGCCTATGGAGCAGAATATTGCCCTACATCAGCAATATTCGAAGATGATGACTTGATAGTTACTGTTACATTCGAAGATGATGACTTGATAGTCACCGTTTGAATAATAAAACCCAATTTATTATAGAATGCTCTATGTGATGACTTGATCAAATTAATTAGTCAAACGAGCTTTTAACTAAAGTTATTTTGAAGCATTTATAAAATTATATTAGTTATGTCCCAAACATCATGCCCTTCCTGATAATTAATAGATAGTAAAAACAATTTGAATTAGAATATATTTAGTTGATTCCTTTATCGACCCTTTTTCAAAACATTTAACATTATATATGAATAACTAAATATTGGTGAACATGAGAAAATAGCTGGGGCATAGATTAGAAATGGAGCTAATAATTTATTATTAGCAAATTATAAAAATAACAAACATTTAATAATTTCTTTTGACTCAATGATTAATAGAACTGTATAAACTTAGTTCTAATGGGCGAGAATTACTATCAGAATTAATATTACATTATTTGCACAAAGCAAATGGGACAAAGGAGCTCATCGACTCGAAAGATTATTGGCATATAATTAAAAATAAACGACATTAATAAATCACACAAAATATATATATATAATATAGTAAATGAACCACCATCGTAAGAAAGAAGAATTAAATCTAAGGACTAGAGATTTAGAATTACAACATAATTTAAAATAGCATAAATAAAAGGTTTTATAAAGATTATTACATTAAAGAATGAAAAGAGCTCTAAAAGGGAGTGTAAAGTAAAGTTCGGAAATGGCCAGAAAGTTACGGTTTATTATGGAATAATATTACCATTTCTTCCGGGGCTGGTTCCTTAGTTTACACGTCCGGGTTGGTAAAATGTAGGCACGCATTTGGTCGATTACTTGAACAGCATTTTATTGATTTTTCATGATTTTGGCAGCACGATTGCTCCGGAAAGGATTTAGCAGCTTCATTGAAGATTTTCAGGGGACTTCAGGAACCATAGTCAGATTCCTGACATTTTAGCCGCTCACCATGCTAGGAACACTATTTGAATTTATGATTTTAAGATGCACAGAATTTACTGGCACTTCTCTACAACAAAGATGGCTTCTTATTTCTACAAAATTTTCAGAGCTATTTATACTGTATCTGATGCCTTCGGGCTAGCGCTTCTTTCATTATCAATGTCACAAAATATACTAGTTGTTTTTAGATACATTCCTTTGATAAAGCTTTCAAACTCATTAACTTGAATTCATTTTCTAATTAGAAAATGAATTTTTAAATCTAAAACGATTTTAATTAGGAAATCCTTACATTTTAAATACTTATCTTTTTTTCTAATTAATAAAACTTTACCCGTTGTTTTGGAAAGGGAAAATCTGAAAGTTTATCGAAAGAATGTAGCTTTTAATCACTAAAATTTTAACAAATTATTTAAAAGTAAAATCAAAACATTCCCGACACAATGTAACTTTTGAACAATTATATATATTTAAATATATATAAATATATATTTAAATATTTATAAATATATATGCACAATCCATGCAGTTATAATATATATAAATTCATGAATAATTCTATCATGAATTTATTAATAGAATTGATTGATTTAAACCTTTAATTAATTTTAATACACATTTATAAAACAGTTTTTCTTTAAGAAAACTAGCGTGGATTGACCCTTTAAAGCCCCATTGCATCGGAAATTTAAGGTTAGTACTAGGGTTTGAAGTGGGCTTATGGCTAGATGTCATGAAGCTAAGATTGAACTCAGATCTGACTGCTTCAATATGAATAATTTGTCAGAATTTTCAATTTAAATGACTATATTTGTTCATCATTGACTGCTTCTTATAGTTTTAAATTTTTTTAAAATAATTAGGTTTTTATCTACTAAGATAAATACTCATAAATAAATGAAGTTATTCATAGAATTTAATTACTGGAGTGTAAAATAGTTTCTGAAATGCATTCAATAAAAATATATGCCTTTAATGTTTTATTAAAGAAATTAAGTTTAGGCAACTCTTAAATTAGCACTTTGCCTCGGACAAAATACCACAGTGCAAATGAGTATTATTTTCTTGCAACATATACATTGTATATATATTTGTTCCATTCTTGTAAAAGGAAAAAAAAAATTATGTAAATAATTTTGATTCATTTATATTCACCATGAAATCTGATCTGTTACAGAAATGCTATTTATAGAGATATATCTTTTGCAAAGAAATCAGTAATGAGAAACTCCATTTCTCTAAAAGCAAGTTTTTATCCACTGCAAGGCTTTATCATTCCTTAATGCTCAGATAGATTAGAACTTCAAAAGGTTGAGAGATATATCAGGTAGCTAGGGCAATGCTCTTCACACCTAATTTATTAAATAATCCATTAGAGTGGCAGTACAAGTTATATTAACATTTAACAAGGACCTAATTAAGCTTTTACAAGGACTGCTAAAAAATACTGCCACCTGTGATACAATTAACCCTTCATGGTCTTACTTCAAATGCAACCTTTATATGAAATGCTTTGTACTTGATTAATTAATAATTACTATTTTAGAATCATCTATAGTGAGATTTATCTAATTCAGATTAACTGAAATGTAATAAAACTGGCATGAGTCAATGTATTCATTAAAATTCTTACTTAAAAGAAATTGACAAGAATGTTTTATCAGGCTTAATAACTAAAATCAATAATAGGCTGATAAATTTCCATTTCATTTTTTTTTTTTTCAAAAAAAAAGAAAAAAGAATTGACTTATAGAAATCTTGATACAGTACATATAAAAGTTGGAATATTTAATGGGGAAAATAATATAGTTTTTATCATTATACTGCTAAAACAAGCATATAAATAAGTAAATAGCTAATCATCTGCATTATTCCATATAGATACCATAAATTACATCGTCTTTCTAGTCTGACATGTTGGATTAACAATTTATTTATTTAAACATTGGAGTATGGTTTAATTGACTAGGATACATGTATTTAAAAGTGTTCTGACATATACATTGAATATGTTATGTATATCCAGATGTATGGTTAATATTTAACTAGTTTTGTTTCTGTTTATACATAGATTAAATAGTTTGACAATATCTTGGTAATATATAGTGGTAATATTGAATTTAAGCAATTTTATTATAATTTATATCAATACAGCAGAACATAATAGCATATTATATAAAAAATAACATAAGATTATAAATATCACTACTAAATTTTTCAATGTGATGTTAGAAGAAATTATATAAGGTGAACTGCTATAAGTAATAATGAAGTAAATATTTGATTGTCTAATTTAACTTGCTTTTGGACAAAAAAATATAATACATATATATTACGTTGTGGGATTACAGCTAATATGTGAAGTTTTAGAAATGAGAATCATAGCTAGATGTAGTGTTTTCCATTTATTGATTATACTTTTTTCTGATATTAAAATAAGTAATGAGTTTCATCTTTGTTCTAATAATATTCACTATATGTCTTCAATTTCATTTTATTATATTTATTCTTTTATCATTGATATTTATATAAGCAGCAGCAATTTAACAGATTTTGATAACAGTTAATGCTAAGCTAGTGTATAGTAAAATAGAAATTCAAACTGCCCACTCAAATCTTTAATTCTTGGTATTACAACAAAGCACAAATAAAAAAAATAACTTTATAACATATGATTGATAATATTAAAGACTAATAGAGAACTAATTTAGGTTAACTTCAACTTTTTACAAAGAATAGACAAAATGAGAAAAAGCAAAAACCATGTTTATATATTATGATTGTTATAAAACCAAATGGAAGGAAACAATCACAATATACATTTTTATAATAAATTGAAAATCTTAAATAATAAGATTAGGGCTATTGATATGATTTCCAAGTGTCAATAACACTTCATGGTCCCAATTCATGGCTCATATAATAAACTATAAACAACATAAATTGTATAGCCAAATTCAACAGAAAATTTGAAGTTAAATAAATAATGTAGTCTTTAACTAAAAATATATCTAAGATAACATTTTCTTTTTAAGAATAATATGTTTAATATTTTAATACAAAAATGTAATAAATAAAATATTATTTTATTTAATCTAATAACAGAAACCATCACAATTAACATTTGCCCATCAATCAATAGAAGTCAATGAAATATTATATAGTAAACATGGTATATTCATCTTTTGGCAAAAAAATGTCATATTACTATAAATACCTTTTGACAAATAGCAATAGATAATACTATCATAAAATTTACAATGAATCATAAGTTGTGATACCCATCATATTCAGAGGATAAAATTGTATTATGTTCAACATTAACACTATAATTTTACCTACGCTTTAATAACTATGAAATTTATTTTGGAAAAAGCATCTAAGAATGTTATATTTATCAATAAAAAAACGGATATAGGTGCCATTTTTTATAATAGTCACTTTTGGCTAATAGCACTTAGTAAAATTTAGCAGTCCAGAATAGTACATCTACAAGAAATTTAACTTCTTTCTTGAATAAGCAGATCTTCAAACTCTCATTAGGTAAAGTATTAAAACAGGCAAAACTCACTGTACATATTGCTGACACAGCAAGCTAGAGTAATCAAGAATGCCAGAAATCTTGTGCATAAAATCCACACCTAGTGTCTACTCACCCAATATCTCCAGACTAGTTTCTGGCTTGTGGCCTTCATCAGTGAGGAGCCTTGGATCTGAGATTACTGCACATAAATCTTAGGGTCTAATGCAACCCTTTATCAGCCACCTTTTATCTCCATTTAACTACAAAACTATGAGTCTTAAATTAAAAAAAAACACTTTAATATTTTCAATCCAAACTCATTAGCTTATATAGTCATATAGGTCTGAACTCAGTTCAGTACTTATACATTTTGCTGCCTTTGGTTCTTTAATAACCACAGCCACCACTATCCTATTAGGCAGAATTGGTTTTAAGCCAATAAACATCACATGATCACCATTTCTTATGCTTGCTTATAACTGTTATTAAAACAAGCAAAACTCACTATACATATTGCCACACAGCAAGCTAGAGTAATCAGTGGATGCCAGAAGGCTTGTGCATAAAATCCAAGGTTCCTCACTGTAACAGTAGCTGGGTTCGAATAAAGAGTACTAAAGAAAGTAAAAGACAATAATGATTACCAAATAGTGTTTATTGTAAATGTCATTATGAATTGAATTAATAGTGCCAGAAAATGTATAGATATACATTCGAACCCTGTTACAAAAGAGTGTGAGTAAAATACATTAACCATTTAAAGGCATGAATGTATACATATATATTTATTACACATGTTGTTGTGATTGTTGCATAGAATTAGTTACTAACAGATAGATTTGTATGTGCGGAGTTGTATTTTTATATTTTATATATTTTATTGTTTATTAATATCATAAGTTATAATTATTTAATGATGTCATTTGTAGCATATATTTCTTAATGAAACCAAATCAAAATATAAGAATGGAGAGTAATAAAAAGGAATTGAAAATTGTGCCATGGGTGATTTCTGTTAATGACACTTGTCATTGAATTCCAAGAACTGGCCAATTTAGTATTTTGAAACAATGGAAGCTAAAAGCATTCCTGAGATATGGTCATCGGCATATGGATTTAAAAAAAAGGTGAGGTGAAAGAGAGTTGAAAGAAAAGAACTATATATATATATATTTGATTTTGTAGTGATTTGGAAAAGACCATTACAGAGAGAAAGAAGCATGGAAAGTAAATTTCATAAACTGATTTGATTAATTAATAAAAATTAATAAGAATAGTTTCCATCAAAATGTTGGGGTAAACAAATCATGTACATTCATTGGACTGGCTCAGTGGACAACTATTTTATGACCCACCTAAACTTTATCTATGGAGATTTTTGCCATCTATTTCAAGCAAGTGAAATGATCATGGGTAGACTGTTAAAATGGCTTCCCAATAAATGGAGCTGTGGTGATTGGAGAATGAAAGTTAAAATGGCACTTCCCATTGAAAATTGGAGAACAATTTTTTTTTTTAAAAAGAGAGAGAGAGAGAGAGAGAGAGAGAGAGAAAGAAAACAGAAAGAATTTTTAAAAAATATTTAAAAATGTATTTAAATGATGGCATATTTTGCGATATATATGTATACTTACAGAAAAGTTATCAAGTAGTAGTCAGAATAAAAAATAACATTTATGATCGATAAGATTTGTTCAGATATATATAAAGTCACATAATTAATAAAATAGGGGTTTAAGGATTTTAACAATATTTGGGATATTACAAAACAATATCTTTTCATAAGGGTAGAAATGAGTAGAGGAAGGTTTATCAGGTGGGTTATTCAGTGTACCAAAGAGAGCCAGGGTGATGAACCTGACACGTTTTAGCCATAATAGTGATATATATATATATATATATATATAATAAATAAAGTTTGATATCTGTATTTGTTTCACAATATATGTAATATACAAATCAATATATATATATATATCAAAATACAGTACAATTTATATAAATTATATTCTTTTAGAAGTACTTTTGACTATACACTTTGTAGTCTTTATCAACTATATAACGTTGAATAATCAAAACGAGACAACCCTTAACAATACCCATAGTTCAATTCAGATTTCCCATAATTCTGTTATCTTAACATTTGATGACTGGCGATTCATTAACATTTGACAATTTCTTGAAATCAACATAGCCTCTTTTATTTTACGTTTATTATGACAACGTTCAATTTGAATAATTTTCATATTTTTATAATCAAATTTAAATCCATATTGACAAGATTTATTATGATCAAATATAACAGATGATGAAGGTTTATTTACATCTGTTCCATATTGATTCTCTTTTTGAATTCTATTATATAAAAGCATATGTTCTTTTATTCTCTTCTCAAATGTACACTTAGATTCACCAATGTATTGTACACCGCATCCACATATCAATCTATATATAATAGAATTTTGATTAAACTTTGAATTTTGAATTTTAGAATTATTAAGCAATCTATTTATGTTATTTGTAGAGAAAAAAGCAATATGACACAAACCATTATAAATTTTCCTAATAAACTTGACCTGCTCATCTGATATAAATGGCATTGAAATCCATTTCATTTTGATATTTTTATTTTTAATTTTATTATCTTGCAAATTATCAGATAAAATTACTAACGATATAAAGGAAATTATTTTAAAGAATATAATTAAGCAATGCAAATGTTTGCTATTTCGTCAACGGAAATATTTAACGACTTTAAATCATTTTATTTTGATGAAAAATTGTGATGATTGGTTTAACTATAAGTGTTTTTGTCAAAAAATTTTTGATAAATTTTATTTAAAAAATGTTGATAAATTTAACAAGAAAATTGAACATTTGTTTCATAAAAATTTTCCGGATAAAATGAATGATCAAAATTATGTGAACTTGTCTGGTATAAATTTGGATTTCAGTCAAAAATATATTTTAAATTTCGGATCGAAATATGTTGGTGGTAGATGGAAAGATTGTAATCTTGAATTGAATTCTGCAATAGAACATTCATTTAGTGTGATTAAGTGTGATACGAATATTTGTAATAACATTGTTAAAGAAGTTAAAAATAAAAACTTTAAATATAATAGGAATGATAAATGGTTAAGTCAAATTAATAAATTTAAAAGTTTCCTATTAAATAATGACTTAGTGTGTTTAAAGGAGGACAAGGGCCTTCGTATGTGTTTGTTTACAAGAGTGAAATATAATGAAAAAGTTATGGATCAAATGAAAAAGCTTAAATTTCAAAATAGTGAAATAATAAATATTGATACATCTCGCATGAAATTTATAAATGAAATTTTAAAAAAAGCTAAGAATAAAGCTATTGATAGTCATACATATTATAACTTATATCCATCATCTGCTATTTGCCCTAGGATATTTTCGAATATAAAGCTACATAAAGAAAATTATCCATTGAGATTGATGGTTGATTTTGGTGGTGCATATTATTATCAAACATGTAGATATATTGAATTATTACTTCAAGATATTTTAGGTTTTGGAGAATATACTGTTTCATCATCGTTTGATTTTGTAGATAAAATTAAGAATATAAATATAGATTTACATGACACAATTTGTACTTTTGATATAAATGAAATGTATGGATCAATAGATAGAATAGAGTCAATTAATATTATTTATAATGCTCTTGTTTCAAAAAATGTAAAGTCTGATATTATAAATTTTATTATAAAAGTATTGCAGTTTATTGATAAAAATATTTATGTTAATTTTAATAATGAATATTATAAAATGAATTTTGGTTGGCCAATGGGTCTTCCTGCTGTTGCTCAAATTTGTAATTTTGTTATATCAACATATGAAAGTAAAATTTTAAAACAATTGAAATATCAAGAAATTAAAGTATATCATAGATATGTGGATGATGTTTTTATTTGTGGAAAACAAGAATTAATAATCAATTTATTTAATGAATTAAATGAGATTAAGGATATAAAATGGGTTATAACTAAAGAGAAATACAATTCCATAAAATTCTTAGATATTCAAGTTACTCTTAATGATTACAGTTTGGATTATCTTATGTTAATTAAACCAATTGAAACTAGAGGTTTTATTCCATATGAATCACATGTACCTATGTGTCATAAGCTGTCTGGATTGAAATCATTCTTATTTCGAAATGAAAAATTATGCAAATATTCTAGTGATAAAATTAAAAATGTACATTTATTTGTTAATGACTTGTTGAAAATTGGTTATTATAAAAATGCTATTGCTAATATTATTAAAGGATTTAAAAGAAATCAACACTATAATAAAATTAAAAATAAAAATATCAAAATGAAATGGATTTCAATGCCATTTATATCAGATGAGCAGGTCAAGTTTATTAGGAAAATTTATAATGGTTTGTGTCATATTGCTTTTTTCTCTACAAATAACATAAATAGATTGCTTAATAATTCTAAAATTCAAAATTCAAAGTTTAATCAAAATTCTATTATATATAGATTGATATGTGGATGCGGTGTACAATACATTGGTGAATCTAAGTGTACATTTGAGAAGAGAATAAAAGAACATATGCTTTTATATAATAGAATTCAAAAAGAGAATCAATATGGAACAGATGTAAATAAACCTTCATCATCTGTTATATTTGATCATAATAAATCTTGTCAATATGGATTTAAATTTGATTATAAAAATATGAAAATTATTCAAATTGAACGTTGTCATAATAAACGTAAAATAAAAGAGGCTATGTTGATTTCAAGAAATCGTCAAATGTTAATGAATCGCCAGTCATCAAATGTTAAGATAACAGAATTATGGGAAATCTGAATTGAACTATGGGTATTGTTAAGGGTTGTCTCGTTTTGATTATTCAACGTTATATACTTGATAAAGACTACAAAGTGTATAGTCGAAAGTACTTCTAAAAGAATATAATTTATATAAAATTGTACTGTATTTTGATATATATATTGATTTGTATATTACATATATATATATTATAACGGAATGGATTATATTTAAAATCCAAGTTGGTCTTGTTAAATATAAAGAGATGATTAAATTCCTTAGAAAGAGGATACGCATTTCACTACAATCGGACTTTGGGTCTTCAAGTAGAATGCTAGAAATGAATCGATGAAATACCAAGTCCATGATTATATATACCTCTATTATGCTAGCTCATTAATCTTTAAATAAGTTTAAATACAATTTAGACCAGGACATCCATCTTTCATCCCTCTTTCAGTCACCATTATGCCACGATATTTAAACTCACTAAACCGTTGTTGACATTTTGAATTATTTTCATCAATTTCATTCTTTAAATCATTTAATGCTTGTTTAATTTCTATGTTATCTTTTTTAACATTATCCACATTTAAATTTAATTGTTGGATTTTTGTAGATAGTTTATTTTCAATTCCTGTTATTTCAACCTTCAAATCATTTTTTAAACTATCTAATTTTTTACTATTATTATCCAATTTTTGATTCAAATCACTTTTTAAGTTACACATATCATTTCTAAAACTAGTACTATTATCATCCATTTTTTGATTCAAATCACTTTTTAAACTATTAATATTATCATCCAATTTTTGATTCAAATCACTTTTTAAGTTACACATATCACTTCTAAAACTAGTACTATTATCATCCATTTTTTTATTCAAGTTATTTTTTAAATCATCTAATTTATTCATAAACATTTGTAACATTTGCTGAATTGTACCAACATTAGATGATTGATTAATCTCAATTGTAGATGATTGATTTAAACCTTCATCAACTATATTTTGTGTTTGAGATAACACTTGATCTAAACTCGGTGTTTGTTGAGGGTATTCAATTATGGTTGTAGAACCCCCAGGTGCTTGTACTAATGATGATTGTTCAATAATAATATTATCATCATTTAGTTCGCTTTGCAAATCATCTTGCATTTGACTAGAGCATTTAATATCTTTGTTTGAATACATTTTCCCACTTCGCAGCATAACAAACTTTAACTTAATTCAAATATTACTTAAGTGTATATATATTTTTATAACCAAAATATTATATCGTAAAGTTCTCTACCACCCCATGCTATTTATATATACTTATGATGTTCTAATAATATATGCGTATATTTTTAAACGTCTATGTCTATATAAAACTTTATCCCACTCAACTCTTGTTTAAAACATAATTTAATAATTAGTTATTCAAATATTGATCTGTCTAAATCATATTATATATATTACCATTTTTTTTTTTTTTTATATTAATCTTGCAATTATAAATACCATATATAATGAATCGAAATTATAGATTCAATGCCTAAAACGTCGCACACCAGATAAAACGCAGTCTACAGGGTATGAGATTTAATTAATCGAAGCCCTTAACGTTTGGGTCGCCAGATATAACGGAATGTATCTTTATATGATCTCAAATGAAAATTTTCTTTAAACTATACATCTCATATCAATAAATATACTACACATCTCTCAGGTATGTGGGGTATTTCAAGCCCTAATTAGCTTATTTCGAGCCCTAGTTGTTGCGCCAGATATAACGGGACATCTTTCAGGTATGTGGGGTATTTCAAGCTCTAATTAGCTTATTTCGAGCCCTAGTTGTTGCGCCAGATATAACGGGACAGCCTATTTGATAGCCTTAGTTGAGGCATCAAATATAACGGAACATCATTTAATCATCCCAGTTGATGTATTAATTGTAATATAATCAATTATATTTAATGTTTAGAAATCATTAACTTAATGCTTCATAGTTAGGTTCGCCAAATATAACAGAATGGATTATATTTAAAATCTAAGTTGGTCTTGTTAAATATAAAGAGATGATTAAATTCCTTAGAAAGAGGATACGCATTTCACTACAATCGGACTTTGGGTCTTCAAGTAGAATGCTAGAAATGAATCGATGAAATACCAAGTCCATGATTATATATACCTCTATTATGCTAGCTCATTAATCTTTAAATAAGTTTAAATACAATTTAGACCAGGACATCCATCTTTCATCCCTCTTTCAGTCACCATTATGCCACGATATTTAAACTCACGGAGAATTTGCAATCAGCTCTTTTCAGGAATAATTTCAAAAACAAGTTATTTCATATGCCTCTATATAAGCATTAATTATAACTATTATTCATATGACATTTATAATACTAGCATATATATAATATAATTCAATAATGATTAGACAAAGAGATCACGTTAACAAATCAATATTTAATAAACAATAAAAAATATAATAGAATAGATAATAAAATATTAATAAATAAATACGGATGAATTTTATCATTTTAAAAGAATATTAATAAATGATATTTTTTTATTTAATACCCTATGATAAAACTCAATACTATAATAAACTTTCAAAAATTAAAGAAAATAGCTTAAATTAACAGATATATAAAAACAATATCTGGGTTCAAAAATTAATAATTTATGTAACTTATTAATTTATTTACCGTTCTTATTTATATGCTTCACAATTACCCATATATAAGTATTATTTGCCATTGTATAACTTATATATTATATGTATTTTTAATAAATAAAAATACATTAAACGTTTACAATATTACGTAGTAAACACAATACAATCCTGTTTAAGATATCTGTCAAATAATAACTATTTTTTATATCCCTCATCTAATTTAATGAATTATGTTAAGCTTTCAATTAATTATATTTAATAATAAATATAATTTTCCTTTTAAGATATATATGATGCGATGCCAAATTTGAAATAAAGATAATAATAATAATAATAAACATATTAAAATAATATAAGCATTATTATAATATATGTAAATAAATAATAAGGAAACTTAATTATAAGAGAGTTGAGAGTAGATATTGAAGTCTATAGTTCATCATCCCAATGAAGATCTCTTACGAAGCATATCACCAATCCATTTGTACAATGATGATTCCATTTATCCTTAAACGATAAACTGTTAATAACATCCAATGACCGGATCAATGTGAAATAAAATAAATATTCTTCGAATGTAGATGTTCTTAATCTTCATTTCTCTATTATCACTAGACGTTCTATATATTCAATATTTCAAAATATTTTAAAATAGCATGCAAGGTTGGTTTCGAAACCTTTTACGATATAATGAGTGTACTACTCAGTGCACATTGTTTTATCCTTAATATATATAATTATCTTAAATTTATATATATCCGAAGAATAATGGAAGAGTTAAAACAACGTAGTTTCAAAACTTAAACAGACGTTCTTTTCCTTTATATTGCTATTCCTTTAAGATTAAGTAGAAAATTAAATATATTTTCCTTGCAGACTTTGAATCCACAAATTATTTTAATTTAAAAAAGTTAATATTTAAATTCCAATCGCTAAATAGTAGTATTGATAGAAGAAAAATGATATTTTTAAAGAGAAAAGATTTTCTTTTTCTTTCGTTTTTTTTTTTATTTTCCAGAGCACGAACGAATCTGCTCGTGTGTTATATAAGTTCATGTTTAATTCAACTATCAATTGTTCCACTGACATTAAGATTTAATAATAAAATAAAAAAAATATATAAGTATTTATTCTTAACTTCAAATCTGGCATTTTACTCAAAAGCTTAAGGTATATATTATTTAACACTTAAATGTATATATAAATAGTACATATATGTTACATAATAAAATAGTCAAATAAAAATTTATATTTATAAATAATTTCACAAGAGATAAAACACGCTAGACTAATAATAACAACTGTAAGTTACTATTATATTTCCCTTCCCTTGGGAAATTTAAAATTTTAATTTAAGTTAAAATTTTAAACACTTACAACTATTTTAGTATATTCTTATAGTTTAATTGCATTTATAGTTGGATTTTATGAAGGGTTGCATTTTTTTTTTTTTAACTGGTATATCTTCCTAATACTTGGGCTATTTTATTTTTGTGATAATGATCAAAAATAAAAATAAAAAATTAAGGACTTTGATGGGTTAATATATATATATCATAAGTGACTAATAAATATTTTTGTTTGTTAAATGGAGGCAAAGGCCCATACAAATATAGACAAAAATGTATTGGAAAAATTAAGGAAAGATACTACTGAAACTTGGAATAGAGTAAATAAAATAAAGGAATCAACTGATAGTAGATTTTTGGTTATTGAAACACAGATATGTAAA